>CAUYQV010100781.1:0-48096 GCA_963574575.1 Galagoides demidoff
AAAAAATGGCCGGGCGTTGTGGCGGGCGCCTGTGGTCCCAGCTACTTGGGAGGCAGAGGCGGGAGACTCGCTTGAGCCCAGGAGTTGGAGGTTGCTATGAGCTGTGATGCCGTGGCACTCTACCCAGGGGGATAGCTTGAGGCTCCGTCTCAAAAAAAAAAAAAAAAAAAAAGAAGAGCCGATGGTATAACATTGCTTCCTATGTGCAATGTACCTACAGTGAGCTACTATAATCAGATAACAGCAAAATACAGAGCTGATGATCCATCATCCCTGGCTCTTCATTGTGTTAGAACATGACATAATATGTCCTAGGTCTGACCTTTCTGTCGCAGGAAGCAATGGGACAGTGGCAGCCCCAGCTCAGTAGGAGCTTGGCACGAAACACACCTGGAGGCAGTCACAGTGACATGCCTACAGTCCTATAGCTAATTGGTACTTTAGAAGACATCTTTTCATGGGCTTATCTCTTATGAGCTAAATCTCAGCGCAATCTTAGCACAGGTCTCTCTACTAGGGAATGGCAAATTGACCTGGGAAACGGAGAGTGGAAGACAGAAAGTCCATGAGAAACCTAAACAGGCCAATGGCTTCTAACATGTCAGCACAGGTTCTGAAATATTTTAGCAATAGCAGCAGGAGCAGCAGCAGCAGAAGATAAGGTCCATCACTGGCACATGGCAGTCCACACACACACGTGTGTGTGTGGACTTTCCAGGAATCCACAGTTTATAAATGAAGCTGATAACTTAGTTGTTGGCTCACTCCATCATCTTCCAGAATTAGAATGCTGATGCTGCACTTACCACCTCTGGCTGGTAAGTGACCCTTCTGTTGTGTAAGGTGACTGTAGTTCTCACAGTGGGCCCTGCCCTTCCAGCTGTCTCCACGGTGCCAGATTCCATCCCTGTGTAAGCCTAGCCAGCCCTTTCCTGGCCTACTGGTCTGATTATCATTCATAGCTGGACAGGTTATTTCTTTTCTTTCCTGGCTGTACACTTAATGCATTTCCTCTTGTTGATTTCCTAGAACACTACACAAATAGACTCCTTGTCTTGAGGATGGTTCTCTGCGCCAACATTTACCCCTTGGGGACCCATTCATTAGTTCTACCCAGAGAAGGGAAGACCTCAGGTGCTCTGGCTTAAGCCACCCCTGGCCTGTGGAGTGGTGTGCAGATGACAAACCTGTTCTGAGTGGCATCTCTGGGAAAGACAGGCCTTGGCAGGGTGGGGTGGGGGTGGGGGGTGGACACGGCCAGGCATTCCCTTTCAGGTGGATGAGAAACATACACGTCTGGAATGGGCTGTGTGTCTCCCTCAGCAGACAGGAAGAGGCTTTGTTATCTTCTCATGTTTTAGTAAAATTGAGCTTATGTTTGGTGGCTTCTGAGGTTGGCATAACATAAAAGTCTGAGTGTCAAACATGGTATCTCTGAATTTCCAATTAGCATGTTGGGACCAAAGGGCCCACCTGGTGGGGTGGCAGAGGAAATTCCCAAGAACCAGCCTGGTGGGTGGGTAGATCCTGTTCCTTCCTTCTCTTTATTCATGGAATCCCCCCCCCCATTAACGTCATTCCCCCATTTCCTACTAGTGTTCTGCCTTTCCTCCCTTCCTCTTTCCCTTTCCTGAAATACGGAGCGCTTAGAATTATGTGCTCCCTGGTTTTTTCTTACTGCTTATCCTCTCTTCAATTAGCTGCGGAGTTATGAATTTTGATAAGTTTGCTTCAAATGAAAAAGGGTGTCAGATCTGTCCCCTGCCTTGGCAGAGTAAATGTAGAGCTAGGGCTGGAAGAAGACAGATCTCAGAGCTAGCCAAGAGGATCTGACCCAGGATGAACCCGGCTGGGGAGAGGGTGAGAAGCCAACTACTGTGTAAGTCACAAATATAAATACGGGATTTTAAAGAAAAAGCATCTTGCATTATTATTGTTATTCTGTGAGGAATCTGATGAGGTAGGCTCTGTGGTAAATCCATACAGATGATGTCATTCCGGTAAAATTCTGTTTCTCAAGCAAGCTATGTGCACACACACACACACACACATACACACACACATGCATGCACACACTCAGGCAGAGGTGACACCAAGGAACTGGTGGAAATGTGAGGAGCCCTGGATTATTATATTAAGACTGAGCAAGCCAGGCTCTGGGCCTAGCTTGCTATTCCCTGGCCATGGATGTTGGGGAAGTTACTCCTCATTCAGAGGCCTCAGTTTCCTTGTCTGTAAAGAGAAGTGGGTCCACTAAATAATTGTGGTTCCCTTGGGTGCCAATGTTTAGAATGTTTTCTTGAGTCATCACATCTTGTAGGTTCTAGTACATAGAACCTAGTTACCTAGTACCCAGCGGTCTGTTGCTGCCCCTTCATACAATCGTGTGCCCATCACTCACTGTCAGGTTCCCTTTACTCTAAAAGGGGGATCTGAATCCTATCTCCTCCCTATTAGGGGACTCACTCACTGGGATAGGGTAGGGGACAGCTATCCCAAAGGCCATTCTCTTTAGTTCTGAGAGACAGCCAAAAACAGAAGAATGGGAGGAATCTCGTTGAGAAAGAAAAAAAAAAAATCTGCAGGGAATATGATCATTCCCTCAGTCACTCAAATTGGAAACCAGGGAGGCATCCTGAGAGCTTTGCTCTTCTTTTTCCTCTCCCTCTTTTCTCTTCCTCCCTTCCGTTTGTCCTTCATAAATCTCTTGCCTCTGTGAGTTCTGCCTCTGCACTGAATTGCCTCCACTTTGCCCCGTGCTGTTCTCTCTCTCCCTGGTCTTCCTGCCCCTGCCTCTCTCCACCCCATGCAGGTGTGTGCTGCACCACAGTTCTCAGTACACAACTCCCCACCGCCCCCAGGACAAAGTTTCAGGTTTTAGCCAATGTTCTACACCACCTAAGCTCCGGTCCATCCCAGCCTATCACGTGCCACTCCTTTACCCACGCTCTTTTTTTGCAGCCAAACAAACCTATTCGTTCTTCCCTGATGTGCCGGGCACATTTCTGCTTCTCTGCCTTCCTTCTGCCATCCTCCAGGCCTGGCTTGTTCTCCCCTGTCTTGTCCAAATCCAATCGCTACCTCAAGCCCTGCCCGTCAAGCCTCCCCTGTCTGCCCAGCTCCAGAAAGCCCTACACTTTGTTTCTCTTTCTCTTTGCTTTTCCTATTTATTATCTCTGTATGCATCTTTTCTGTTGCTCAAATTAGATCAGGGCTTTCTCAAGCGCTCTAAATTCTATCAGGCAATCAATGAGATTTCTTTTGAAGATAAAGATGATGACACTGGTATGAAAATTACCTTGGCTGAATTCAGGCATTCAAATCTTGACTGTCAGTTCTAAAGCTGTTTCCGGAAACCATTCGCTGGCCTGGTTGAAATACTGCACTATTTAAAGTATAGCTAGAAAATATAAATTTTTGGTTTTTCTCTTCTCTCTTCCATTTACCTCGATTCAGGGAACCCACTGCCCATCACAACCTGGACAGAAACAGAGAGAGAATCAGATGTTAAGCAACATCTGGATCTTGGTTCATTTACAGTTGGGAGTAAGCGGCAGCTCATGCCCCATTTTTCAGTCTTAAGGTGAAACTTCAATGCCTGTTTCTCAGATACCCAAAGAATCTTCCAGAAGCAATGGAGCCCACCTGCCCCAGTCTTGCGAAGTTGCATTCTTAGGTGTCTGTGCCAGAGGGAGGCTGGGGTCCTGACTGGCCATGCTGGTGTGGTGGCAATGCTGGCTAGGTACCAGGGTACATGCTCACAGGACTTATGTAAATGGCTGGATTCTTGCTGCTTCCCCTCAGGGATCCACCCCGATCATTTTGAGGTGTACCAGGATAATAGACGCTCCGGAAGACTGTGGTGGAGGCTGGAATGGGTAAAATGCTCAACTAGAAAGACTTTTTGATGGGATCCCTTCCCCTCTGGTGGGAACCCGGGTAGGGTTAAGTGGTAATTTGCCTCTCACTACTCTCACAGTACTAAGAAGGGATCGGAGCCAAGGGAGGGAAGTAAAGAATCTTTACTCTCCTGCTCTCTTGTTCCTCCCTTTAAAAATACAAGCTTTTCAAAAGCCTACTGGTGTGCATCGTAGAATGTCTTTCACTCTGAGCAACACGGCCTCTGAAGTACCTCTAACAAAAGAGGGCTTGACCGGGTACCCCTGGAGGAATCTGAGATTCTAAAATTACCTCAATAGCTCACCTTGTTTTTTGTTGTTGAGACAGTGTCTTGCTCGGTTGTTTGACCAGAATGCAGGGGTGTCATCATAGTTCACCGTAGCCTCCAACTTCTGGGCTCAAGAGATCCTTCTGCCTCAGCCTCCCAAGTATCTGGATCTACAGGCGCCTGCCACCCCACCCAGCTAAGTTTTCTACTTTTTGTAGAAATAGCATCTCACTCATGTGGAGGCTGGTCTCAAATACCTGAGCTCAAATGATTCTCCTACCTTGGCCTCTCAGAGTTCTAGGATTACAGGCATGAGCCACCGCGCCCAGCCTAATATCTCCCATTTTTTAAAGAAAAATTTTATTTTAGAACAGTCTTCAATTTACAGTATCATTACGAAGATAACACAGACCATTCCTTTACACCCCAAATTCAGTTTTCACTGTTGTTAATATCTTACATTAGAATGATACATTTGTCACAATTAATAAACTGATATTATTGCACTATTATTAACTAAAAAGTTGATATCTCGCATGTTTAACTTAAAAAAGTCATGCTTTTGTGTCTCACTCAAGAACTCTCCTGTTTGTTTTCAAATAAAAACGCAAACAACGACGGACACTGCAGGAATAGGAGCCACGTTTAGCCTGTGCTTTGCATTCTCTGGGCCCCTTCTGTATCCCCTGGGGGTGGTGTCCAGTGAGCCTGGGCAGCATGAGTCACTGAGGATGAGCTCAGAGCAGAGTCAGATGGTCTGCTGGGTCCTGATAACCCAGCTTGGAGGCTGGGTAACCCCCAGAGAGTCACTTGATCACTAAGTCTTGCTTTTTCGACAAAGGGGATCAGAGCACCAGCCTGCATCACAGGGTGCTGTGAGGACCAGCTGACAGAATGCGTGCGGGCACGTAAAGCATGACTCACACAGATCAGATTATCAGAAAGATGATTTCTGAGTTTCAGGAGGCAAGCAGCTACTTCAACATAACCTTGCCCTTGAGATGTCACGTTTTTATTCTCTTACCCTCATCTGAGCCTCTGTTTCAAATCCAGAGGAGAGTCCAAAGCTGAAACTTATAAAGAAAATGGTTTAAATCCACATATTCCTTGCTGGGTTGCATGTCGCAGACAGGGAGGAGGGTGAATGGAGAGTCTAGTCACTATCATTCAGGGATGGAAGGATTGCTGTTACCTTGGAGACACCAAGGAGCAGGGACCTTCAGCTTTCTTGCAACATTCTTCAATGAGGCCAGACCTTGGACAGGGACTGTCTGAGACTGATCCCTATGGCCTGTGGTTTTGGGGGTCTCAAGTTAGTCATGATGGACAGGATGAGCAGCGAACAGCTTGCTCAGCTGTGAGCATGGGCCACAGCCATCCCAGCACTGACCACAATAGATAGGAGGCCCCTTTGTGGAGTACAGGTACTCTACGCTGAGTCCAGGAAGTGAAAAGGGTACAACAGAGACTGACACTGGACATCTCATCAGCTTTGCTGAGTGGGAGCTTGGAGCCAGATTTAACAGCATATATTGTTATAATTATGCATGTATACTTACAACACAGTTACGAATAAATGTAACATACCCCTGTGCCTCACCATCCAGCTTTGCAGTCACTGTTTCCTCTGCTTGGATATTTTGGATATTCTCCAGATATCCACACACATTTCTCTCTGATCATCTTCAGGTATTTGCTTAAATATCATAGTCTCGGTGAATGTTTCCCGATTACTCTTTTAGAACAGTTCAAACTCTTCTCCTCCCACAATTCTTTTCATCTGTCTTAGTCCGTTTTTCATGGCTTGTAACATATTGATATTTGAAACTGGGTAATTTATAAAGACAAGGAATATTTCTTGCAGTTCTAGAGACTGAGAGTCAAGTTGAGGGGCCATACCTGGTGAGGTGTCTCGCTGGTGGGAACTCTTGGCATAGGGTATCACATGCCCGGGGGGGGGGTACACATGCTAAGGTGCTAGCTCAGGTCTCTCTTCCTCTTCTTAGAAAGCCTCTAGTTGCCCTTCTATGATGATCCATTAATCTGTTAACTCATTAACTATTAATCCACAAGCAGATTTGTCCTTTTAAAAGAATCAATCTCTACCACTCAATACTGGCATATTGAGAATCAAGATTCAACATGAGGGTGGCGCCTGCGGTTCAAAGGAGTAGGGCACCGACCCCATATGCTGGAGGTGGCGGGTTCAAACCCAACTCCGGCCAAAACCCACAAAAATAAATAAATAAATAAATAAAAGATTCAACATGAGTTTTGGAGGAAACATTCAAACCATAGCTTTATCCTTCTTTGCGGAATTGACCGCCATACATTGTATTATGTTTCATTGATTATCTACTCCAACCATAATGTAAGTTCCATGAGGTCAAAAACTGTTCAGTATCCCAAGACCATTGGTCAATAAATACTTGTTTCCTAGATTAACTGAATTAATTCACAAACTCTTTTTTTATTTTTCTGAGACAGAGTCTCACTCTGTTGCCCAGCTAGAGTGCCATGGTCTCAGCCTGCTTCACAAAACCCTCAAACTTCTGGGTTCAGGTGATTCTCCTGCCTCAGCTTCCCAAGTAACTGTGACTACAGGTGCCTGCCATAACACCCAGTTAATTTTTCTATTTTTAGTAGAGATGGTGTCTCCCTCTTGCTCAGGCTGGTTTTGAACTCCTGAGCTCAAGCAATTCGCCCATCTCAGCCACCCAGAGTGCTAGGATTATAGTTGTGAGCCACTGTGCCCAGCCTACTTCACAAATTCTTAAGTTTCACATTTTATAATTTCAGACAGGATTGAGAATTTGTACTCAAAACTATGTGTGGCTGAGTGCCGTGGCTTATGTCTATAATCCTCGCACTCTGGGAAGCTGGGGCAGGAGCATGCCCAGAAAACTTAACTGGGCCTGGTGACACCTGTAGTCCCAGCCACTTGGGAAGATGAGGTACCATGTTTCCCCGAAAATCAGACACTGTCTTATATTTATTTTTTCTCAAGAAGACACACTAGGGCTTATTTTCAGGGAATGTCTTATTTTTATTATGTATGAAATAACTTAGGGGACCTGGAAAAATAGACTCGGGCCCCCACTTAGGTTAGTTAATTGGTAATTTATTTTACTTGCTGCAGGGGCTGCTGCTCCGAGAGACAGTCAGCAGCCCAGGTGTGAGGGTGAGTTACCCTTTATAGGCTTTGTGTAAGCATATTACAGAAGCGAAAGGTGGCTGGTTAAGGGGGGTTACAACTCAGGTAGTCATAGATACAGCAATGGAACGATAATTAATACAGTTTCAGTTGACAATGGATACATTTTATATCACAATCGTTATGGTTATACAATAGTAATTAATCAAGTCTCAGTGAGTTTTCCACCATTGTTCACCTACTGAGAACTTGGGGGTTTTGTGAAACTTGGGACTTTTTTCCTTGTACCTAAAGCTTGTTCTTGGCAACTCTAGGAGGAAGAAGGGGGCCTGGGATCGTGTTCTCGGCCACCCTGGGGGGAGGAGGGACTTGCCTTGTTCCTGGAGTCGATTCTCAGGGGAGAAAGGGGGAGGGGGAAATGGGCTGGAGAGGGTGGGGGAACAGGTGAGGGCTGGGGAGTGGGCAGGGGAAAGGAGTGGGCAGGGGAAAGAGGGCTGGGTTACAACAATTCAACAGATTTTTTGGGGGGGGGATTATGTGAGACATTAAATATCCCCATTGTTTAGCAATAGCCAAGATACAAGATGATGGTGGTAGGAATAAAGGAATAAAGATCAAGTATTTTGATTTGACTACATTTTGGAGAAGCAATTAATATTTGCTGTTGAATTGGAGGTGACAAAGGGAGGTATCCAGCATGACAGCTAGGTTTCTGGCTTAAATACCTGGGTAAATAAATGGTGCCCTTTACTGAGATGAGAAAAACTAGAGAGAAACTGTTTTATGGGGATGGGAGATTAGGAGCACCAGTGTTAACATGAGCATCTAGATGGAAATGTAAAGTGGGCTTTGTGGGTGAAAAGGGCTTTTCCCTTTTCAAGGAAAAGCCCTGGGATGGAGTTGCTATGTACAAGTGGTATCTAAACATATTTATATTATTTATTGGTTTATAATGATATTTTAAGTCATTTCTTGGAAGAGAGCTTAGGACAATGCACCAAGGAACTTCAATACTTAAACTTTGGTTAGAAAAGGATTAAAAAGACAAGGAAGTCTAGGAGGCCAAGGCAGGAATATTGCTTGAGCTTAAGAGTTGAGACCAGCCTGAGCAAAGAGCAAGACCTCATCTCCACTGAAAATAGAAAAACTAGCTGGGTGTCATAGTGAGCACCTGTAGTCTCAGCTATTCAGGAGGCTGAGGCAGGAGGATCACTTGAGGCCAAGAGTTTGAGGTTGCTGTGAGCTATGTTAATGCTGTTGCATTCTAGCCAGGGTGACGGAGTAAGAATGTTTCAACAACAAAAAAAAAGACAAGGTGGGTGGGGAAGGGAGGGGGAAGAAAACCAGGTGAAAGGAGAACTGGATGGGTGTGGTACCATGGAAACCTAGTAATGCTTCTGATGAGCTGAAGACAGAAACTCCTCTATTGCCAGGACAGTTGCTACATTCGAATGGCTTGATGAGGAAACAACTATCAGCATTTGCTTAAGACTGAGATGTTACATTTAAACTTGCCATTTTCCCTCCATGACAATAGCTGGTTGTCTCTCTTGAATGTAGGCCAACTTTCTACTCTTCCCAGGTGAAAAGGGAGTGATTTTCTGGGATGTTTAATGAGAAGGCTTGTCTCCACCAAAGGCAGGATCCAGTTTTCTTCGGAGAATAAATTCAGGTTTGACCACTGATGGGTTGTTTTTTGGCATCTTTATATCCTACACTTAATTCCTTCCCCTTATTTTTGAATGTTTTAATTTTTTATTTCCAAATAGCCTTCAGATTAAAAATATGATCCATCTCTCCCACTGCTTTCATTGGCCCTGCTTGTTTCTCACCCTCTTATCTCCTGTCGTTCCCAGGCAACTTCTCGGAAGAGAAGCCTACATAAACTGCTTAAGCTTTCTGCACCAGATTTCCTCACTAGCCCAGTGCAGCTGATTTTGTTCTCTACACTCCATGGAAACTTTTTTCCATGGCTGTCAAGCACAACTAGGACACCAAATACAATGACATTGTCTTGGTTTTCCTCCTCTTTAGCCTGTCTGTGGGACTTACTAATCTTGCCCCACTACTTAATATTGTCTCTCTTTTGTCTTCCTAGAACCTGTATTTTTGGTACAAATTGCTATCTTTCTGATCATATTTTTCTCTCCCTTTCTGACTGCTCTAAATGCACACATTTAACCATTTAGGGATACTCCGCTTAACCCTTTTTCTACATTCTGCATTTTTGTCATCTCATGTATCTTAGACTGACATGCTACATATAATGTGTTTTATCATCCAATGCTACATTTTTGAGATGTTCCCTGCCTCAGCCCTTCTGAAGGTTCTGTAGGTATATCTCCTACTGCTCCAAGCCTATCCACTTGTTCTAATACAGACCAAATTTATTAGGATCCTCATTTTAAGAGCATATGAGGCCTGTATTTGGTTTCGATGTGTGTTGAACCATCACCAGTGTGTCCAGGAAGTTTGCACCAGGTACCACCATATCTGTCCAGTTTTTTGACCAGGATCCCTGGGAACAGCTCTGTAGGCCCAATCTGGGAGACCATAGTGTTGGTTACTTCACTCCCTTCCATTTCCTCCTTTCTCCCTTTCTTCTTCCAGTGATAATAACTACTTCCCACTGGTTTTTTCCTCCACATGGGCCAGTGGTCTTTTTCTGCTCCTTCAGCATTTTCACATCAATGGAACAAATACCCTGAATTAAAATCCTTCCATTTGACATACTTAGTAAAGTTTTGACTAAGTTATAAATAACACATCCTGGCTCATATTTACAGTGTGGCCATAACATTTGTGTGCAATTTAAAGTTGTTGTCTATATAATACTATATTACTGTAATGGGAGATGTTTTCTGAATGCCAGCATAGCTGGTTAGCTCTTCAATAAACTATCTAATTCTAGATGATGTACATTTACATATAATTAACTCAGTGTTACTGTTATGATCATTTTCAAATTAAGAGCTTTGTGCTGAAAAAGCCCCATACAAAACAATTTCATGTAGGCTCAAAGGAGAAGCACCAGACTTATGTGACCTTCACTCAGTTGTGATCTCCATAGCTAGACAAGGCCAGACCTTGATTTATTCTTCCAAGTTCCCAGTTCCAGATACCTTAGTTTTAAACCATGACTGATAATCATAGAGGATGCTAATACTGATGAGCACCTACTGTAGGCTCTGTTAGAGATGTGTTACTTGATCGCTTCATTCAAAAGCACTCACAACCACCTTATTTACATAAAAATGAAGAAAGAAGCACAGTGAAGTTGGGACACTAGTTCAACTCACATAGTTGAAAGAAGGGGGTTGAGGTTCCTGCCTACAGGCCCCTGTGACCATAGCTTAAATTACCACAATGGCTGCCCAAGTAACCAATTCCTATAGAGCTGAAGTCAGAACTGCCTCTTTACAAGGAGGTGTGACACGTGTCTGATGATGTCAGAGCCCAGACCTCCTGGGCAGTGTGTTTGGAATGGAGCATGCCAACATGACCTATCATGTTAGCATGAACCATCAGTTGTCTAAGGCAAATAAGTATTGGGGCTGGCAAGCTACTTTGGATGAAGGTAGCAGTGGGGGCCTCTTACAGGGGGGATTCTCAACTACTTCTGAGACAGCATAATAGCTTGTTTTTCTGGAGCCTCATAAACTCGAGTTAATTACCATTGTACATTATAAACCCAGATGTACAAAACATACTGCAGGGGTGAAGACAGAAAATGGGAGATCAGTTCAGAGGCTGAGTTTGAAATCATATTAAACCTGGGTCTGGGATCAGATTGGATCTGACTCACACAGAGATGAAGATGGCTTAGCTTAAAGTGATGGTAGTGTCATGGAACAGTGGACAGATTCAGAATAAATTTTGAATCTAAGAAACTCTTATGATTGTTTGGAATTTAAAGTAGAGTAGACATGAAGGAAATAGAGAAATTTAAGATGATTCCCAGGTTTTTGGCATAAATAAGTAGTAGATGGTTGTACCATTTCCAAAGATGAGAAAGATTAGGAGAGAGAAAATGTTTTTTATGTTAATCAACCTTGTTCTAAATATTAAATATATCCTACATGTAAGATATTTACACAGAGATATCTAGTCAATAAAGAAAATACTAGCTATACATGGGGGGGAGGGTGTATTAGTTTCCCACATCTGCTCTAAGTTTACACAAAATAATTTGATGGCTAAAACACTTACTCTCTCACAGTTCTGGAGTCCTAAGGTCTGATATAAGTTTTACTAAGTCAAAATCAAGCTGTCAGAAGCACTGTACTCCCTGCAGAGACTCTAGGGAAGAATCTGGTCCTTGCCTTTCCCAGCTTCTGATGGCTGCCAGCATTCTTGGCTTGTGGCCACACCACTCCAACACCTGCATTTGTGGTCACATTGCCTTTTCCTCTCCCGTGGTCTCATCTTCCTCTGCCTGTCTCCCATAAGGAGACTTGTGATTGCATTCAGTGTTCACCTAGACAATCTAGGTTAATTGCTACACCTCAAAATCACATCTGCAAAGTCTTTTGTCATGTTAATACACTCAGCCTATATTAAGAAGAGAGAATTACTTTGAAAAATATTATACCACTATGGAAATTGATAATACATATGCAGTTTCAGCACCAGGAATCCTTTTAAAATACAATGTGTAAAACTAGATAAACAGAAAAAAAAATGGGCCAAGAAAATGTCTTGACATCAAAGTAGGAATAGAATTGTGAGAAAGACGTATCCAAATAAAGAGTAAATACAATGCCTGTATCATTGCCTCAAGAGTATTTTCAAGAGCAGAAATAAGGAACTCGTCATCCTTATTGTTATCATCATCAAAAACCAATAAGATCTTCACACGCTAATAAAAAATGTGTCACAGTTAAAAGAAAATTTCATAATTTTCTAGGGTCTAGTATTTTAAAGTAGCTCACCCTGAAACGTCTGCACAAGTGAAAACCATACCGATGTATACTTAAGTGAAAGGGGATAGTAAAACCGACTTCAAAATTTCACTTTAAAAAACAGACTTTATATGGGAGTTCGCTGGACTTTGTTCTCAATTTTCTTATTAATCTAAAACTCTTCTAAAAAATAAAATGAAAAATAATCTCAATATGAAGGAAAACATAAAGTGAAAAAATAAAAAATAACATGTATTAAAAAAAAATCTTCAGGTTTCTTACAGGTTGGAGGTGATTGAAATTTGGTGAAGGTGAACTAGTATAGAACTCCATGAAGAAGACAGAAACGACCCTGGCTTTCATCTAAGCAATCTGCTGATGCTTCCTGGAGAAGAGCAGTGTTCACAGTCGCATAAACATTGGAACTGAAGGAGTTGGTGAGGGAGGAAGTTGCTATAGTCATTAACCACATGAGTCACTTTGAAGGAAGGCTCCCTGTGGGGGGCCCAGATGATGGAGACTGCAGAGTTTAGAAAAAAAGTGAGCTGTAGATCTGAGAAGATCCTGAGCAAAGGAACCCTGCCTCCTAACACCCAGCAGGGACATAGTGGACTTAGTGAATTGAAATTTAGTTTAGACATTATGAACTATAATGTTACAATCAATCAAATGAAAATTTATTTACTTTTTAATTACAAGAGAGTAAGAGAGCCGAACAATTCTAGTTGACCTTAATATTTGAACAGTTTGACTATGTTAAAGTTGAGCCCCATTTTGGAGAGCAAACCAATCCATGTAGGAAAGTTGTCCGTTACACACGGAGACCTAGCTACCACAGGGACTGTGAAAGAACTGAAAAGATTTGCCATTTGACTATATATTTGGATTAGTGGACAGAAGTCTATTCTATACCTTACTTTAATATCAATTCCAGATTGATTAATAACTTTAATGTAAAATGGAAACAATGTAAATATTTGGGGACAAAAGCTATGTTTGTTTATGTGATCTTGGGAATAAGGAAGCATTTTTCTAAGCTTATATTAAGATCAAATACAATTTTTAAAAAGACCAATGATTTTTATCACTTTTAGCAGAAATAGCTTTAATAACGTTTTTTGGCTTAAAACACTAGAAAAAATACTGTTTCATACATATCAAATAAATGGTTAAGATTGTTAATACATAATAAGCTCTTAGAAATCAATGATAAATAGATGAGTACACAAAAAGGGAAATAGCAAAGGACTTGGATAGGCATAGCCTAAAGAAGAAATACAGGGCAGCACTTGTGGCTCAAAGGAGTAGGGTTCTGACCCCATATGCTGGCGGTGGTGGGTTCAAACCCAGCCCTGGCCCAAAATTGCAAAAACAAACAAACAAAACAAAACAAACAAAAAAGAAGAAATACACATGACTAATCACATTTCACACAATGTTCACTCTGACTGCAGCGCAAAGAATCTCAAATTAAAAGCAAGAATAAGATACTATGTTTCCTCCATCAATTGGTAAAGATTAAAAATAATAATACCTAGTGTTGCCTAAGGAATAGGCAAATAATGGTGGCAAAATTGTAATTTCATTTTTCCAGAGGAAAATTAAACAAAATTTTAAAATTTTAGGATTTATGAAAATCATTCTTTTGATAATAAAATTACAACTATAAAAATTAAGAGGAAGGTATCAGTATATCCATCTCAAAATTTTTAATATTAAAAGATTGATATAACCCTAATAATAATAAAGAATTAAGTTAAATTGTGCATTTTACATGTAAAATTGTCATTGCAATTATAATTTCATTATGAATTAACAATTTTTATTCATTAAAAATTATTTGTAGATGAATATTATTAATAGTTAACATGGGGAAATGCTTAGGCTCTTTTAAAGTCTGGACAGATTTCAAAACTGCATGTGTCCGTGAGTTTATTGTTGTAAAAAAAGTATACACAGAGAAGATAGGAAAGAACATTCCACCAATTGTTAATGAAAACCACCTTTTGATGTTAAGATTATAGGTAATAGCAGCTGATACAAAAAGCTCTTTATGCTTTTTCTCTGAAAACTTTCTGGTTTTGTCACTTTTTGTTTGAATTAGTAACAGAATTTTGAGGCAATGTTACTGCATTGACACGAAATTGAATCAAGGACAAAACTTTGGACAGGATAGATGGAAACTGAATGACAAAATGAATGATTCGATAATGTGGCTTAGAATGAGGACTTTGGAACAAAAGAGGAAGGTCTGATAGATGCAACTGGGCTGGAGGCCTTCGCTGCTGGTATTTGGATGGGTTAGTCTGGTACATGTCTCAGAAATCTGTTGGCACGAAGTTTGGAACAGCTATCTGTGTAAGATCATCTCAGGAAAAACTTGGTCTAATAGCAAAGCATTGGAGTGAGAGGCTAAGTGGTTCTGAGTTATCATCAAGCTTGTCACTCATTTGCATCCTAATACAATGGTCAAAAATTTCTAGAGTCTTGGTAAGGGTACCGGGTATGTATGTCAAAATTCAAAGAACTGATTTCATTTTCAAAACTTTTTGTAGACAAAAAGCCTTGTAGTACAAGGCTTCAGAACCATTCTAGTAGAAAGTAACCCCAAAGGGGAGAAAGGCATTCTTCCAAATGGCTCCAGTAGCAGCTTTTGCAATTTTATCCTCTTTGCAAAAGCAAGCATCCTTGATTCGTGTCACTCAGTCTCACTTTTCAGGTGGCCTTGTCATGGGGCTGATGGCCAGAGGGTTCCTCAGTGGGCACTGGGTGTAACGAACCAGTTCTGACTTGCTTTCAGTGAGGCACGCTAAGGAGTGGGAAATTGGAATCTGGGATATTACTGAGCCACAAACGATGTTCCTATCAAATGGGAATCTTTTTGGACCAGTGATTTTTAGACTTTTTAACAGCAAGACACTTTATGTGAATTAAATATTATTTTTAATGTATTTTTAAATCCATTTTATGTTTGTGATCCCAAGCACAAAATGGATTAAGGCACAGCTGATTGACATGGGAATGGGACCTAAAAGCCCACCTGTTCCTGTCAGTCCCCTCTAACCTGGGGATGCTTCTCGGAACCATCAGGGCTAAAAACCACAGATGTGTCAGATGTGCAGAGTTGTGCCATGCCTTGCCCAGCATGTGTAGCAGCAAGTCAGGGTTGGGTCCCGAACTTCTTTCCCTGAGATGTTTTACCCACCACACCACTGCCTGTGTCATTTCTCTGGCACTTCTTCTTTTCCATGGAAGGTACCCATTTTACAGACTGAGCCCTGGCATAGGGAGATGGAGGGACAGAGTGGGTGTCATGGTAGGATGACCCTGGGAGAGATGTGACATGCTATGAACACCCCCACAGAAAAGTGCACAGTGTCTGGACACACCTTCCCCTAAGTCCCTTTACAAGGAAGCCGAGTACCTCTGCAGGGCTGTGCTTTCTGGAAGAGAGGAAGGGGCCCTGACCAGGGTGGGTGTGCTGCAGGCATTCCCTCCTGCTGTTGCTCAGTGTGGCTGAACTGCCAACCTCCCAAGGTCACTGCGGGTCCTCTGAGAGAGCCTTTGATTTAACATGTAAGGGAATTCCCACTGGCTGATTAAATATTTTTATATTTTATCATCTTCCTGCAGCTAACAGCTTTTGGCATGCGTGGTATTTTTATGAATGTTATAAGTAAATATTATGGGGTCAGTCGCAGAGATGAACATGGACCCACAGGCCTAGGGCTGGAAGACATTAGATTTCACATTAAAAAACACTGGGTATAGAAAAATTAAAATACTGAGAACTTGAAAATACTTGCCAAAGCATTACCATCGTGCATCCAAAATCTAATGTTAACAGATAAAATCCAATTAATTTTAAGTTCTATGTTAGATATCTAAGGGGATTTAATTTTTTTCTTTGACTTTGGGGCATTTTTTAGTGGATGGAGAGTAAGCTGAGTTACACATTCATATTAAAAACACCAGCTTTGTTTTCAATTTCAGTTTCAGACAGAACTAGATCCTTCCACAAAGCATAGCAGATGGATCCACAGAGGTCTAAGTGGCTCAGCTGCTATTCAGAGTTTCCAGGGGCCATGGGTCACTTTTGGTTCAAACGGTCCTTTGAAAAATACTAAATAAATGAATAAATAAATACAATGTGGCCCCTGATGGCATCATAATTCAGTGTCTTCTTGGGTAAAAAAGTCTGAATCTGGTGTGTCAGACTGGAAACTGGTGTCATTTGAATCTCACTTCTTGACATGAAGTGATTTGTAGCCAGAAATGTCTACTTTCCTGAAAAACTGCTAAAGTTCTGCTCTGGCCCTGCCTGTCTCATAACCGCAGGCCTGAAAATCCCCGGCAAATCCATGTGTAGTGCTTGGATTAGCAGTTCCTAATGACATCTGCTCATGACTCTTCCTCCAAAAGCATCTTTTCCACTTTTGCTCCACCTCTCACAGTCCTTGGTACAGGTGAGAATGAATGGAAAGGGCCAAAAACATATATTTGCCTGGCTTTGGTGATCTATTTTTGTCCTATCAATCTTATCCTCTCTGGTTTGCTGTTTGTCCCCAGCCTACCTGACACCTGCACTGACAGGAGTCCCAATCATTTCACAATTTTCCCCATTGTTTTGAGTGCATTTATTCAACACACTCATAGATGTTCTTCAATTTCAAGGTCTTAGCAACTGAATATAATTTATTGTCATCTGCAAGTCAAGAATCTGACCTAAACCTACATAACTAATAGGGTCTTATGGCTAGGCAGATAGTAGGAAGACAACAAATATGAAAGAAGGAAGGACGGGAGGACAGAAGGAAGGAAGAAGGAAGGAGGTGGGGAGAGAGAGTGGGACAGGAGGAAGAAAAAAGGAAGAAAAAGAAGGAAGAAAGGAAAGAAGGGAGGAAGGGAAAAAGGTAAGGACGAAAGAAGGGAGGGAGGAATTGTCCTAGAACAAAGCTTACACTCCTCCAGGCTGAGTTTGAAAGCCCTGATGAACATCCTGATCAAAGGTAGAACCCAGTGACTACCCCATGGGTAATGCTTTCTGACAATAATAATGCAGTGGAGATGAACTGGCAGGAAAGCCTGGAAGAAGAAGAGTGCTGAAAAGTCAGAGACCGAGCAGGGCAGAGGTGTTGGAGATACTCGCCTGGCCCCTGCAGGGAGCCCTGCCCAAGCTTCTGCCACACTCCTCAGCTCTGGTGTCTGCAGTCCTCAGGATGCTCTTGCAAGAGCTGTTTGAGAAACACTGGTGTAGATCAGGGCATCTTAGCAAATTTGTTGGATGGAATGAAAACCTTTCTCAAGTGTAGGTGGATGACACATTCTATGTCCTATTCACCCCCCAACCCCTGGCCTACCTCTAGAACCTGGGAACCTAACAACTATGTAGGTTTAGGTCAGGCTCTTAACTTTGAAAACTTCTTACCTTGTACCAGAAACAGCATCCAGCTGGTCCCCAGCCCTGCTGATGGAGGATATTGTCCCTCCCCTAACCCCCACCCATGGCCATCTTTACTGACCCTCACCATGAGACCAATGAGAGGAATCAGGAAGGAGACAGTGTCCTCTAGAAACTGCTCCAAAAGGTTTACAATATTTTTCTCTAATTGTAACCTGTAGCACCACTGACCAGCTGAATGTGGATCATTCCTGGAGAAAGTCTTGTAGGATTGTAGGAGGGGGTCTTCTGAGACTGTGTGAGGGGGACACGAGGAGGGGACACACTTACTGCAGTTCCTGGAAATGAGACTTTACGACCTCCTAGGTGAGCGTGTCAATGTTTGAAAATAGTTAGGGAGGAAATGAAAGGAAATATAGACAGATAGTAGTTTTTTAAAGACTCAGCAAATCATGTTTGATTAAGGGCAAGATTTATTGTATAAATATGCTAAGTAGATCTGTGATGATAATAGCAACTGCTAGTAAGTTGCAATGCTTACTAAATGTCCAGGCACAGTGGTAAACTCTGAAGTCGCTCTTCATACGAAACCCATTATTTCTGTTTTATACACAGTAGACAAGAAAACTGAGGCTGATAAAAGGCCAAGCAAATTCGTCCAAGGCCGCATGGCTGATAGATCTGGAACATGAATTTTTGATCTATGTTTTCTGGTGTGTGTTCTATTCTCTTTGTAGTTTGGGCAGCACACACATACACACACACACACAGAGTGAGCAAATCATATTAAATAAACCCTGTTCAAGATTAAATTAAGTTCCTTTTTTTCAAGAATTAAAGCTTTTCTTTAATTGAAAGGGCATTTCCTGTCTCTGGAGACGGTTTGTTTAACCATTAAATTCTGTCTCTTGACAAACTGAAGGGGACTCCCCACACCCAGTCTCCATCTCTGCTCCACCCTCATGCCTGTCCCCCATGCACAAAGCACAGGCATGACCACCCGCACTTTCTAAGGGGTTCTAAAACCCAGGACTCAAAGCTCAAGCTCCTACCCACTCCATTCAAATTCCACAATTTTCTCTTTTCTCCTGAATATCCTAAAGTAGCTTCTGGTCCATTGCTTTCAACCAAATTGCAGTTTGGTTGCAATTTGAGAAAGGAGATCTTAATTATGGGATTCTTGAGCCATCTTCTAAGAATAGTCCTTTCTGCTTTTTGGCAATTCTTAGGGCATTTGTGCAGGCAGTTTGGGTTTTGTTCAGCTCTCTCTCCTGACCCTGACTTCTCATTTCTGGCCAATAAATAAATAAATACATAAATAAATCAAATAAAATTAGATATAAGACTTAAGTTCTGGATCACTTCTGTAGCTAACCCCAGTTCCTCAAAATGTGTACTTTCAGGGTCCATTCCATGACACTTAGAGAAACTACATTGAAAGACAGGCATATTTCTTCAAATTTTATCAATTATAGTTTCTTAATGGACATAATTAGATTCCATAGTCTGTTTCCTATTTTGGAAATTAACAGAGAAATCAAAGTCCCTCATAGCAAAAGTGTTATCCTGCCCTAGCTCACTGTTTCCATTTTCAAATATGTTAAAACAATAATAACAATGCTATTTCAAAAATGCCAGATCTAAAAAATCTTCACTATCAGACTCCACTATTGTGACTGTGTTTCTAGTTGATATTCTATAATCTTATCACTTTCAGCCACACATCCACATACCACTCTGGGCTGAGATCAAAATCTGTAATCATTTTTTTTCTAGGTCTAAATTTGTTTTTGCTGCTTAAAAAAAATGATTTTGAAAATATTTTCCAGTGGGTTTATTTGTTTAAGAAAGATTTTGGTAAATAAATTACTCAGAACAAAAACTCTTTTAGGCTGTCAACTACCAATTATCACATATTTGGAATATCTTGAATTATCTAGGAACTAACAGTTCAGTTTTGGCTTTTTGGTGCCCTTCATGTTGTTATTGTGCATTAATGTTTTCAAAGTGTGTCTGCTTCAAAATATAACTGCAATCATTCATTTCCAGCTCACTGGGAGCATTGGCTTCTTCAAATTAAAATTTGCATTATCCATAGCTTCTGAGCTGAAGGGGAATAAGTAGTAACTTCTACATAGAATCATTATGAAAATTAAATGATATGAAATATGCAGAATAATGATTTCTCATCACATTGTAAGTGCTCAGCAAAGGGTAGCTTGGAAATATCTACAGAGTGTACTTTAAAATTAATAGTTGGGTTACATGTCTTCATCCCCATGAGCCATGCACAGTGGCCTCCCTTAACCTTCAGCCTTCCCCAGCTTTCAGCCTGGTCCTGACACAGCAGTCTCTAAGTGAATATTAGTGGAATGAAGTTCATCTGAACATCAACTTCCATGCTTTCTAGTGGTGTTGATTGATACAGAGGAGTTCTCTGTATGTAGAATTTGGTGATCTCTTTTCTCCAAATGAATTTAAAGATTTTCACTCTATATTTAAAGGTACTAGTTTTGTTTTAACCTTCTTTTTCAGGAAGTGAATTTGAAATTTGAATGAAAATTCAGTAAATTAGCTTTAATAAGCTTACACCTAAAAAGCATTGGCAGAAAAATGATGTCATCGGCTTTTCTAAGGGGAGGTAAAATTAAGAAAACTTGGGAGAATGGTAACAATTTATAATTTGCTTTGAGGCTTATTTTAGAAACAATCTGCCTGGAGACTCAAACTATAGTTTAAAAAAGATTTGACTTCACACTTGAAACAGTCGACCCCTTTACTGTGAGAAGACCAATGTCTTCTAAGCCACTCACTTGAAAGGACCCGTTGAAGGCCCATCAAGCTTGAATGTGTCACTTTTTCTCTATAAGGAAAATGTTTCTTAACTTTCATCTAATAGACCTTTTTCTACTCCTTAAATTATGTGAATAAATGTGTGGACAAATGCTCCAGTCTAATTCACAAATATTGTGTGCTACTGCAACATTTAAAATGTATTTAGTTGAAATTATGGCAACTCCAGGTTTAAATGTTGCATGTGCATGTGTGCACAAAAAACATGGATCCGTAAGGTTGCACAACTTGAATTCATAAGGTTGTAAATGTACTAGTCTAACAGACATTTGGAGTGCCATGCCCAGTATGTGCTATGAAGAGTGCAAAGTGCTAAGAAGAGAAAGAGCCCGCATAATGCTATGCTTTTGAATTTGGAGCATATATTGTATCTTAAAAAACAAGACTGGAAAATACATTTAACCTGAGTGGAAAACAGCATAAATATTGGCTGCCTGGAGAGTGGTGATGGGAAGGTGTTTAAGACTGAAAGATGCCCTGAAAGGTGGGAGTGGGAGTGACCACCCACACGCAGAGTGTTTGTCATTCTGCTCTCGTGGTCCAAGCCAGCTCCTAGAAGTTTCTGTCAAGGGAGTGGTTTTATCAGGTCTGTGCTTAAGAAAGAACTGTCAACAGTGAGAAGGATGAACTCAAGAAGGAACAATTAATGTATTTGTTCTCTCCTCCCAGACACAAGACACGTGGGCTCTGTCCCTTTGCAGTTCTGCCTGGGCACCCCTCTTCTCCGTTTGGTGAAGGGCAAGATCACCTTCCTCTTGTAGCAGGTCACATTGATGGGGGACCTGCTATGCACTACCGACCCACGAAAGGCCTTGTACTTCTTTTCACTGACTTGCCTCAAAGGAACTGAGCCATAAATCTGTTCGCATTTCAGACTGTGAGGTAGGACCAAAGCTATCTGTTTAATAAAAGACATTGTCTGAATCGCAAGCTAACTACCAACCTTGATGAATGTTATAAACTTATTCGGAAAGTGAATTCCTACCTCTTGGCAAAAAGTAGGCTTCAGAATCTGCTGGTATCTGAACACATTACTCTAGAATCAGATGAATGTTTCTGAAGGAAAAATAGCATAATACTGCAGTGTGTCCATCAGAGTTCCAGCAGGAAACAGATGGCACTTTCAAACTGAGTAAGTGAAGAGTGTTCATAAAAGAGTGATTTATGACAGTGTAAGAAGATTTAGGAATATGTACAAGTGGATGTGGAAGGATACTAGGGCTAAAATGGCAGAAGCTGCTGATGGTGGTTGAGTTCTTTATTACCCCTGAGTCTGAAGGGAAATGTGTCAGTTCCAGATCTCAGAGAGGGTAACTACACGGAGGGGTAACTGAACAAAAGCTATGGTGTTTGCTAGAAACCATAGCCAGCCTATGCCCTTGGCAGGAAGGGAATTAAATGCACAGCTTCCCTTTTCTCCCACTGGGGCAGGGAGCCCATGGATTCAGCCTGTGAGATCAGCCTGGAGGCCACACACTAGGACACAGAGGGTGAGAGAGGATCTGCAGAGCAAAGAAAAAGTGCAAAGCTCAGCTCAGTGTTCGGTATGAGGTAAATTCACATAAAATAATAAGATATTAGCAACATGGTGAACTAGGAAGCTCCAAACTTACATTCCCCACATAAATATTGAAAAACAAACAAAAAAACCTAAAAAAACCCAAAAGCTATGTGAACCAAATGTGTAGAATATTTGGAAATCAAAAGATTTATAGTAACAGAGGAACCACCCAATCAAGGAAAATTTATCTTCAAAATGGAAGGAAAGTTCTGTGGCATTTTATTCTCTTCTGTCTCCACTCTTCTTCCCTGGTGGCAATAGTCTTGGTCTTGAGTGACAGCAAGCCAGCTCCCAGTTCCCCTCTTTGAACTAGCAGGAGAGAGTAGACCTCCCTGGCAAACTGTTACATGTCCAGTCTAACCTGACTGGGATACCTGAAGAATTGACTTGCTCTTCTCTGTCTTGTATAACTCAAAAAGCAGGCCAAAAAGGGAGTGGGTACTGCTCATAAAAGTTATGAGGGGACTAGAAACCCACAGATGCCTGGGGTAAGAGACTTTTCTGGAGACACAACAGGCCCTGTAAGGCCTGAAAGAGAAGCTGGGGAGAGACTCTTTGGGAAATTAGGATATTCAAAAGCAGCTGTTTGTATGGGGGAATCTTGAAAATCATGTAGATTTACCTGTGGCCAGGTAAGATGAATGCTTAGAAAAATTCTAAGACCTTAGATTTTTCTCTGAAAGCTGATGTCTGGGCTCAGGGCAAGCCTAACAGTGCTTAAGCACTACCCCAGACCAAAGGCAGACAGCGAAAGGCTGGGAGAGGGGGTCATTTTCTGTCTTTTGTTTTTTCTTTTGTGTTTTTTTTTTTTTGGTGGGGGGGAGGTGGTATGTTTTAGCTCCTGTTATTTAAGGAAATCACTATCAAAATATTAGCTAAGCACAAGGTAAAGGAACATAGATTTCAGTAAGCACACATAACCAGGAATAGTCTTTGCAAAAATAGCTTGAAAAAATTCAAAACAAATGGACTACTACAGCTTTTAACGCTCAAAAACATAAACAAAACAGCTAACCCTGGAGTATGAAACTCTGACTTCCAGAATTAACACATTATAATAGTCAAATGTTGATGTTAAACAAAAAATTCAGCTTTTAAGGCTGAGCTAATGTCTTTTAACCTCAAATTGTGTTACAAAAATTGGATCTTTATCCACTTCCTAGTCTTAAAATGTCACCTCTAAAACAGGAACATGTGGTTTAATATGTAAACCATCTCAAGCAGACATTGAAAGAATTAAAGGGAGAAATAGACATCTCAAAGATGATATTAAGGAACTTCAATACTCCACTATGAATAATGGATAGAAAAAACAGAGAGGAGTCTAATAAGAATATGTTGGACCTAACAGACATATACTTAATGCTCCACCCCAAAACAGCAAAATATAAACTTTTCTCAATTGCACTTCGAACAATATCCAGGATAGACCATATGTTAGGCCATAAAATAAGTTTTAATAAATTTCAAAAAAAAATCTAAATTATATAGTTTTCTGATCACAATGGCATAAAGCTAGTAATCAATGACAGAATATTTAGAAAATCTAAAAATTTGTCAAAATTAAATAATAGACTTTCAAATGGCCAATGGATCAATGGAGAAAGTTAACCATTACCTTGAGACAAATGAAAGCAAAATGAAATACACAACACAAGGCCAGGTGCAGTAGCTCACCCCAGTAATTCTGGCACTCTGGGAGGCCGAGGCAAGTAGATTGCCTGAGCTCAGGAGATCCAGATCAGCCTGAGAAAGACCCAGTTACTACTAAAAATAGAAAAAGTAGCTGGGCATTATGGCTAGTGTCTGTAGTCCCAACTACTTGGGAGGCTGAGGCAGGAGGATTTCTCAAGCCCAAGAGTTTGAGGTTGCTGTAAGCTATGACACCATGGCACTCTATCCAGGGTGAAAGAGTTTGTTAAAAAAAAAAAGAGTTTGTTAAAAAAAAAAAGAGTTTGTTAAAAAAAAAATACACAATACGCTAAAATTTTTGGAATGCCATAGAAATAGTGTTAAGAGGGAAATTTCTAGGTGTAAATGCTTACATCGAAAAAGAAAGATCTCAAATTAATATCCTAACCTTACTCTTTAAGGAACTAGAAAAAGAAAAGCAAACCAAAGCCAAAGGTTGCAGAAGGAAGGAAACAATAACGATTAGAAAAGAGATAAGCAAAATAGAGAATAGAGAAACAATAGATAAAAATCAATGAAAATAAAAATTAGCTCTTTGAAAAATAGTGCTTCGTTTTGTGTGGAACCAGATAAAACCCTGCATAGCTAAAGCTATTCTAAGTAATAAAAATAAAGCCAGAGGCAGCAGCCTACGAGACTTCAGGCTATATTATAAGTCCACAGAAATCAAAACAGCATGGTATTGGCACAAAAACAGAGTCATAGACATATGGCACAGAATAGAGAGCGAAGAGATGAAACCAGTGTCTGGTTCCCCTTTGATCTTTATGAAACAAATGAAAATACACAGAGGGAAAAGAATCCCTATTCCACAAATGGTGCTGGGAGAACTGGATAACCACATGTAAAAGACTGAAACTGGATCTTTCACCACTTACAGAAATTGACTCAAGATGGGTAAAAGATTTAAAAGTAAGACAAGAAATGATAAGAATCTTAGAAAAAAGTGTGGGAAAAACTCTTGGTGATGTTGGACTGGGAAAAGATTTCATGACAAAGATTTCAGCAGCCATCACAACAACAATAAAAATTAACAAATGAAACATAATTAAGCTGAAAAGCTTCTGCACAGCTAAGGACACAACAAGTAAAGCAAAAGACAACCATCAGAATGGGAAACGATATTTGCAGGGTATGAGTCTGACAAAGGATTGATAACTAGAATCAATAGAAAGCTCAAAGTAATCAACAAAAAAATAGCAAATAATCCCATATGCCACCAGGCAAGAGTATGAACAGAATTTCCTCGGATGAAGACAGACAAATGGCTAACAAACATTTAAAAAAAATGCTCATTGTCCCTGATCATCAGAGAAATAAAAATGAAAACCACCCTGAGATATCACCTAACTCAGTGAGAATGGCCCAGATCAGAAAGACTGAAAGCTCTAGATGCTTGTGTGGATGTGGAGAGAAGGGAACACTTTTACACTGCTGGTGAGAATGCAAACTAACACCACCTTTTTGTAAGGAAATATAGAGAATCCCCAAAGAACTCAAATTAGATCTCCCATTTGATCCTGTAATCCCATTTCTGGGCATCTACCCAGAAGAAAAAAAATCATTTTACCATAAGGACATCTGCACTAGACTGTTTATCACAGCTCAATTTATAATTGCCAAGATGTGGATATGACCTAAGTGCCCATGAACCCAGGGATTTATTAAGAAGAAACTGGTATACCATGGAATTCTATTCAGCCATAAAAAGATGGAGACTTTACATCTTTTGTATTAACCTGGGTGGCACTGTAACACATTCTTCTTAGTAAAGTATCATAAGAATGGAGAAGCAAGAATCCAATGTATACAATTCTAATATGAAGACAGTAGATGATCTAATACATGCCCACACAAGTGAAAAATTCAAATCAATTCAATGTGGGGGACAGGAGTACGAAAGAGGGGGGAGGGAGGAAGGGGGATGGGGATGGGTGTGCTCCCACTTAATGGGTATGATGTTAGGGTGCATGACACATCTCTTGGGGGGGACACAATTATAAGAGGGACTTTACCTAACAAATGCAAACACTGTAATCTAATTCTTTGTACCCTCAATAAACCAGAAACAATAAAAAAATTATCTTTGAAAAAAATCAACACTATTGACAAGCTGTGGCTTAATAGACTAAGAAATAGAGATGACTCAAATAACTCAAAATCAAAAATGAAAGAGTGATATTACTACTAATTCTGCAAAAATAAGAATCATTATAAAACAAAGCTATTAACATTTCTAAGCCAACAAATTGCACAACCTAAATGAAATGGACAAATTCCTAGAAATATACATCTACCAAAATGGAATCATAAAGAAATAGAAAATTTAACCCATACCTATTAAGAAGATTGAATCAGTATTCAAAAATGCTCCAATAATAAAAAGGTCCTGGGTCATATGTTTTCATAGGTGAATTCCAAATATTTAAAGAATTCACACCAGTCCTTAACTTTTCCAAAAATTTGAAGAGTTGGGAATATTTCCTAACTCATTTTTTGAGGCCAACATTATCCTGATAGCAAATCCAGCAAAAATACTACAACTAACAAAAAGTACACACCAATGTGCCTCATGAATATTGATGCATCAATTCTCAGGAAAGTGCCAGCAAATTAAATTCAGTCATTAAAAGGTTTATATACCATGATCAAGTGTGATTTATTCCCACAGTGCAGGGATGGTTCAACAAACAAAAATCAATCAGTGTAATACATTATGTTAACAGAAGGGGGAAACCACATGCTCCATTTCAACTGATGCAGAAAAAGCATTTGACGAAATAGCAACTGTGACTTGTGTTTATTTGGGATGGCCCATGTGCCAAGCTCTACAGTAGGTTTTTGATAGAGAACATTTTGAATCCTCAAGGCAACATTCTAAAATATATTATATTTTTGCCTCCCTCTTGCATGTGAAGAAACTAACATTCAGACTATTGAAGTAGTTTATCAAAAGCACACATGTAATAAGGAGATCTAAACCTAGGCCATTTCTACTGTATACTGTGTCTTTTTGCTCTGGTGTCTAAGGAGAATCAAAATGAACAACAACCCAAGAACAAACATAAGAAAGGTCTCTACTCATCTGACTGGCTTAATAAAATGGTCTTTGGTGTCTTCATCCCTGTTCTCCTCCCTGGTGGTGATAAGTACCATTATTCCGATTGTATATTAACTTTCTTTGCCAAAATGTGTCTGGCCAATCTCACTGCAGGCCTGGCTTTGGACTGCTGGATCTTGTCCCTTCACTTTTTACGATCTCTCCAGGGCAAGGAAGATGCATAGGCACTAGTGGCACAATAGCCTCGCAGCGACAACAGGAGTGGAAGCCACAGACAGTCAGAAGGAAGTTAATGAGCTGAGAGAGCTGGAATCAATTTGCTTTTGACTCAGAGTCACACACTGCCTATTTTGAAAACAAAAAAAATTCTCTCTAAAAGGTTGGTGCCAGCTCACTAGAATTAAGTTATAAATAAAAATCAGAATGATAGTTTCCAATTTTTTTATGAGTTTTTAATAGGTACATTGTTTAGCTTCCTGACACATTGATGAAATGCAGACCTGCTTAGTCACAAAAATGCCTGTGGCATTTGTTTACTTGGACTATTATAATAAAAGAGATCTTTTAAGATGACATCTTCTTTGTAGTGAAATTCAAAAATGTGCTTCTGCAGACTTCTTAACTTGTACATTACGAACTTTTAAAGTCACTCTCAAGCCACCTTGCTTTGGTCCCCTGACAGCTGGGGAAATGGTTTACCTATGAGGCCAGGCATTCCTACTTTGGAGGTTAAGTCTAGGAAGTGCATGAGCAGATAACAATCCAATGCTTGTGACACAGTCTGAAGTGAAGGGATATTAGCTCAGCCTAAAAGGGTAGATTTTTCTAAAACATGGAGATTTGGATTCCTAGGGAGAAGCTCCTGGCATGTGAACTGGTTTTTGCTGGCATTGTACACAGAAGTAACTCCACATTTGGGTTCCATTTATGGCCTTCTGCTCTTTTATAACTTCACAACAGCCTTTCTCCATCACTGGCCACATTCACAGGGATCATGAGACCTGATAGTGACACAGGAGAAGTACTTACTGTTAGGCAAGCAATGAAAATGCTGAAATGTTCCATGCCATGCTAGTGCTGGCCACTCTGTAAGTCAGATTTATTTAATATTACACTAACTTCACAATCCAAACCCAACTTGCTTTACATGAACCTATTCTATTAAAGATAAATCCCAGCCCCTAAGCACTAAAGACAACAGAAGTTTAAAACAAAAAAAGAAAAAAGAAAGAAAAAGAAAGACAAAACTTGTATTTGTACTTGACAGCAGGTCAGGTGACTACTGCTACTTTCTCTGCGTTGAATGCTTTAACCATGGGAAATGGAACTGTGTTCAACAAGAATTTTCCTATTACTGGGAAAATCTGCTTATTATGTTTGCCAGAAGATGTCCTGCCACCCAGCCAAATGACAGACTCCCGAATCCTGTGCTAGTGAGTGTGGGTGGTGTAATGGCCTTTCATCTCTGAAAGAAGAGGGTATGAGTGGGTCACAGGCAAAGGCATTGATGGCCTCTTTTCAGTTCTGCCTTTCCTGGCTGAGGTAGTTCTGGCTCTTAAGAAAGCCTTGGGACTGAGTACAAGGGTGGCAAGTTAGCTGGGATAGTCCACCTGGAGGCCAGGTTTTCCTCCTCACCAGCAATCTGGGGGAGAAGTCCCATTCCTGCCTATGGGAGCTCATGATATCACCCACATCCCTACCAAAATATTTACTAGACCCTGAAACAAAAGGTTAGCTAATCCTCAAAGATCAATTCTGCCCTCTGGGGTTTTTCCAAATCAATTCCACCTTTCTGGCCCTTGCCTGGGTCTGGATTACACTCACTTGCCTGCAGTTTTGAATTCTGCCAATCACTTAACTTTGCTGTCAGTATTAGCTGTGCTCAAATTCAAATCTGGAAATACATTCCTTCTTATTCTCTGAAACCCTCCTCAACCCACTGTACACTCTCTAGTCAAAACAAGCCTTCTTGTGGTTAGGAGTGGAACGCAGCTGCCTTCTGCAGAATGGGAGTGGAGGGTGCCCTTTTCTCATGTAATCTTTGTATCTAAAAATAGCAGACACACCCCTTACTGTATTGGTGACACACTGACTCATGGGGGATGGATATTCATATTGACAGTCGCTTTGGGGGCAAGTAAGAGAGAACAAGAAGTAAGAACTTATCTCAAAGTATTAAAATGAATATCACAAACTCAAAAGATATTTTCATTGTGTATGGAAGCTTTTTCCCTTGCTCAGTTACTCTGCTTTTCGAATTCTTTATTTCTTTAGGCCTGAGCAGTTGCCCTCATTTATCTACCAACCTTCCATGTACCAGATTGCTGTCATGACAACTCTCACACTCTAGGGGTTCTGACTGTGGGGTTGTCAGAGGAGAATCCACACTGGGACCTCCAGGTCATCTAAAAGCAGAAGCAGGTGTGAGCCCACATCCTTTTGGTAGAGACACCCCCCCCACCCCCGACACTCTAACGTTCCTGTTATGTAATGTGAATGGTCCAAATGACTCTGTAAACTTGTGTTTTTCCATTGCAAGTTTAGCATACTTTTACTAGTAATTTGCTCATTTGCAATAAATGGGAAAATTAAAGAACCACTTAGTTAGAATGAAAAACAAAGTATGTAACTTGACTTCTTTTGCTACTTACTACCAAACATGTTTTTGCCCTTATCCCTTAGATTGCATGCATAAACACCAACGAAGGGCAAAGTGTCTTGTGTTTTGGGACCAGAGTGTTTTTATTGATAACAGCACACTGAGCCCTGGGTGAGATGTCTTAGTATCAGGAAAAGGTTAACAGCAGGACCTGGCCCACAAGTGTCTTTGAAGAAGGGCCCCCATTATACAATGTAGGGTCAAAGGTGAGGGTGTATGATTCTCCTCCCCTCCAAACCTCCAGCCATGATAGGTTTTGCTATGAGTTGCCTGCAACAGGGCTCACCTGCAGCCTAAGGTCAGCAGTGCAGCCATGACATGGAGAAATGGAGGCATAAAGTCAGCAGGCACTTTCAAGGTCAGAGGGTTTTCAGTCTGAGGGCTGAAGGTACATCATGTTTAGCACTCTTGAGTAGGAGAACAGGACGGGAAAAGTAAGTTTTAACACCACACTATTCCACTGTCTTCCATAGAAGCCACGGTCCCTGCAAAAGAAAGATGTCAAATATTGTATCAATGTTAAATATATTGGAGTTGATAACTGTCCTATGAATAGGTACAAGAATATTCTTATTCTTAGGAAACAAACACTGAAACATGTATTTATGAGTGAAGGCCAATGACACATAACTCATGTCTAATGGCTCAGAAAAGAAATTGCATGTATGTGTTGGTGTATATGTATACAGATACATATTTTTATATATACGTGTGTATGAGGGTATATATACACATAGAGAGAATGAGAGAGAGAGCACAAGGAAATGATAAAGCAGATGGGTAAGTGGCTAAGAACACCTGGGGAAAGAGTGTGTTAAGATGATGGCAGAGGCAAGCTCCTTAAGGCCTCTGTCTTGAGTTGGCCATATTCGGGGTGGAAAGACTTCTGTCCCCTACTGGACACTGCAGAACGTGGGAAGTAAAGGCTACTCAGCCCATCTGGTGAGATGGCATTACTGTACAATTTTTTAAGAATCACATGAGGGGATCCACTGCATTTGTCCCTTCCTTCTGGACAGCTACAAAATAGACCGAACATTTGTAAGTGTTCAACACTCTGATCACATCCATGCACAGTGTGTCCATTTGATTCAAAGAGCAGATATTCATTCCATCTACAGTTGAGGAAACCAAGACTCAGAAAAGTGAAGTGGTTAGTTCTAATACACAGAGCCACAATGAGTAAGGCTGGGACTTGAGCCTCACTTTTATAAACTCTGCCCTTTTGTCACCAGGCTGGGCTACCCTGTCTGCTGCCAGAGAAGGCCTCCCTCAGCAAACTTTGATTGTGCGTGCCACGTGCTACATACTATATATGGCTCTGAGATTGCTGTTCCTGCTTGGTCTGAGCTATTAACAAAATTGTGCTAATAAATTTAAATACACATTTTTTGGCTATTTTTTATTTTATTGGGAAAATAAATACAAAGACTTTTTTGCCTTTATTTTCCTATGTAGGTAAGAAGTCTTATATTAACTTTTGCCATAAAGGTGGCATCAACCTACCTTACAAAGATAGCCATATGCTCTCTCAGAAGACACCTGGAGGTTAGCTAATCCACCTTTGTCATTGTTAGAAATAGAGAAAATTAAAAAGAAATGTCCTAAAGCTACCCAGCTAGCTAGATGCTGGGTCAGACTACGTAGTAAATGTCTGATCACTAGTTCAGTTTATTCCTTCTAGGGAAGCCAAGTATTGTTTGATTATTTTATATTAATACTTTTTTTCAGGAGAGCTGAAAAAGGATAGGATAAAAAGGGACACATAGTTTGAGTGTGTGTATTTCTGATGTAAACATAAAAGATTAACAATTAAGCATGTTCGTTCAAATGAAGAGAGAAGATCTTGGTGAGTTCTGTTCTCTGTTGTATTTGATCAAAATCATATGAGAGCTAGAGAAGAACCAGAGCCTGGTGTGACTGCCAGAGATGAAGAAAGGACAGCAGAGAAAGAAAAATGAAGGAAGAATGAAGCATAGATCCAATACTATTTCCAACATTTTAGCACACGGTCACACTTTAGTTCTTTTTCAGATAAGAATGTTTTGTGCACACTGGGCCAATTTCTGCTGCACAGGAAAGCCTGTAACTGTGCTCTCAGCCCACCACTTCCTGTGGGAGTCAGCAAAACAGCTCAGCTCTTCCATTCCTTTGAACAGAATGCTTCCAAGTCCTAACTAGGAAGAGCCTTGCTGCTTATCCTGCCATGTGGTGGAAAGAGTCCACGGTCAACTTCTGACCATCACTGGGAAAATAGTGTGTGTGTTTCTCAGGTGTTTTTTCCTGTGGACGTGTGCGTACATGTGTGTGTGCATGTGTGTGTGTATGTATGTGTATGTGTGTAAGAAAGCTTAACCTTCTGGCTCACTGCATGCCCATTCCTGGCTTTTCAAGCAAGTTAATTCTTTACAGCTGCTCTGATTAAGTTTCTTTGTTCCATGACAATGCAAGCAGTGTTAGGTACAGGGAAGGGCCTTCCAGCCTCTTGGGGCTGATGTGACCCTTCCTGTCACAGTCCCTCTTCAGGGGATTCCACCTTGTGTTTTGGGATACAGAGAAACATGTGGTGGAATCTCCATAGCTGACCACCACCCCACATTGCCCACCTCCTTATGGATACCTAATTTTCATAGACTGGACATGTACCACATGCACTAAGGCCTAGTTTCTTACGTTGACCACCTCTACATGGTGCCCAATTCATTACAGTCCTTTGGGTGGCCAACGTACAGAGGTTCTACTGTGTTGTTTCTAAGACACAGTCCTAAGAGAGGAAAATTTCCTAGGGAGGCTATCTGCTGAAATTCACTCTATGGATTTTCATTATTAGGCCAACTTCTCACGCGGCCAAGTGGCAAGAACAATAAAGGACATGGTCTCATGTAATTTATCCCAAAATAGTATTTAACAAATTTGTTTCATGATCATCTCCAAAGCTTTTCATAGGAGCCATCTCTTTCTCTGCACCTTTCACCCTGATTATACCTGTGCTATTGGTAACAAGATCTCATACTTTGTTTCCTAGGTGCCACCATCCCCAAACAACTGCCAAGGGATTCTATTATCCCAGGCTCTCTTTTGGGGTCCCAGCAGGTCAGGATTTCCTCTGAGGGCCCCTGCCCCTCATCTTGGCCCTAAACACTGTATGTGAAAAACTGCTCTAGTCAGAAAGTTCATTTGGCAGACTGAGTGCCTTCAGAGTCTCTTGGTCTCCTTGCAATAAGGGATCTATCCCCAGAGCCAATTCTAGGCCAATTCTACAGGAAGAAAAATAGAAACTGTTTTTTTTTTTTGCAACAGAGTGTCACTTTGTTGCCCTTGGTAGAGTGCCATGGCATCACAGCCCACAGCAACCTCAAACTCTTGGGCTTAAGTGATTCTCTTGCCTTAGTCTCCCAGGTAGCTGGGACTACAGGTACCCTCCACATTGCCTGGCCATTGTTTTGGAGACAAGGTCTCGCTCTGGTTCAGGCTGGTCTCGAACTCAGGCAATCCACCCGCCTCGGCCTTCCAGAGTGCTAGGATTGTAGGCATGAGCTGGTAGGCCCAGCAAAAATGAAAATGTCTTACTCAGGGATTGAGCTCCATGAGACGAAATGATATTCCTGTCATCTACATAGCATGGGAGTGGAAAAAATATCTTTCTCACTCAAAGCTAGATTGGTGGTTGAAGCTTCCATAATAAAAGACAGATTAATAGGAGAAGAGAGGACAGTTATATTTAATGTAACTTTTATGTGACACAGGACCTTAATAAGGGAATAAAGACCCAAAGAAATATTAAACTTGTGCATTTTTATGCTAAGTTGGATGAAAAAGTGATAGCCACAGAAAAATACAATTGGACAAAGTAGATCTGATCTAATGATAACAAACTGTAGGAAACATAGCAAGGCCCATTCATGCAGATACTTCTCTGAGACTCGGTGTCTTCAGATGGAAGGATACTTCTTTTCCCCGTATATGGGAAGGGTATCTCTTGAATGAGGGCCACATGACTTGCTTCAGAGGAAGGTCAAAAATCTTTTTTAGGTTTTATGACCTGCTTCAGGTGAGAAAAGTAAGAGGAAGGTCAGAGGGACAACTGAGCCTCTGCAGTTTTCTAAAATCCTTGGGGTAGCCTGTCCTGAACCGTATCAGTAGTTAATGGATGACACAGGACTCAAAAGTCTCACATTTGAGTTTCAACTGAATGTTCTTTCCTGGCTGTGGAAGAGCTGCACTGCAGGGAACGTAGGTAGGAGGCGCGGGCTGGGCAAGCTTCCTACTCAGAAGACTCCGTCCTTTGGTTTTTTGATTATATTTCTCACTGAGTAGAAGAAATTATTTATTTTCATTAGGAAATCTGGAGAAGAAGGCCCAGAAACCCTGGGTGGGGATTGTATAATTTATAGTGAGTTCCAGGGAGGGCAGGACACAGGAAAAGAGAATGACTGATGCTACCCAAAACTTCAAGAAATGAAAAGAACCTGAAGATCCTCTTTATAAATATCAGAAATCAAAGACCCTAAAAATATTTGTGCTCAGCTTTTTCAACATTTTTAAGCACACATGATGCTTTTTCAATGAAGCTTCTATGCACATATACAACCCAAGATTATTTTGAGTAATTTTCATTTCTTATAGTTTACATCATAAAAAATATTCACCCTTATAGATGAGTCCCCAGAGGTACAAGGTACTTCCCCTCCCCACATCTGCTGAGAGTCCTTATAGCACAATCCTTCCAGAAGATGAAGAGGATATCCAGAGATGACCTGCCTAAAATCCTACAGCTGATTAGCTGTCTGCCCAAGATAAGAACACATGTTTCCTATCTTCTAGTCAAGAGCTTTATCTTCTACAATATTCTGTGCCCCTAGAGTTCAAGTGTATGAAGAATGTGAGGTATACTTAGACTTTTCCCTCCTTTAAATTCTTTAGAGTGCTCAAAATATTTCCTTGGAAAGAGTTATTGTAGGCATCTTCTGGGAAACAAGCACATGGTATATCCATCACCCAAATGGTTCGTTAGTGGTAGAAACATTTTGATGTTAGAAGCAGAGAATAGAGCCCCAGTCAAAGTCTCAATCTGCCTCTGAACACAGAGGAGGGAAGTAAATGAAGATGAGAGCCACAGAAAAAAAAAAGCACCAGTGGTCACTTGAATTTGGCATGGGAAAAATTGATGAAGGGAATATATGATATGAATCCTAGCTTTAAAAATTTAAAAATAAAACAAATCAGCCTAGTGAAAAGAGAATTAGCAAATGCTTCTAAGTGCCCCAGGAATCTTTAGACATTTAAACCAAACTCTATAATTAATACATTTGGGACTTTTTCCTTTTAAGACAAGAAAAGTACAGTTGTATTCTGGATGTGCAAAGGGAGGGGGAGGATTTCACCTTGAAGGATATGAAATGCATCTCCCTCTGAGAGCGTAAAAAGAATGGCTCTGACCAGACACCCCTGAGAACTTCAAGGGACAAAGAAGGACAGGAATCCCTGGAAGGAAAGTGGAGGTGTAGGGACTAAAGGAATTTCCAAGGCTCTTGTAAGAGGATTAAAGAGAAAAGAAGCAGGAGGTTCATTAGTTAAGAAAGAAGAAAGATGGATTTAATGATAAGCATAACATTATTGAGATAATTAACTGCATCACTGAATTCCGCTTTTAGAAAAAAGAAAGAAAATATATCCCCAGGATTGCCAGGGACCTAGGGATTTTTTTTTTTTTTTGATAGGGGGAGTAGAATTTGATTTTTCTTCCTTTTTTTTTATAATTAGCCACTAGTCAATAAGAAAATTTGCAAATAAAAAAAGATTCTAAACCAAGAAAAACTTATCTATGGTGTTAAAAGTGAGGGGAGGGATAACCTTGGGGAAAGGGTTCATGCTTCTGGCATGTTGGCAGTGCTGTTTCCAGACCTTCCTGAGGTTATGGAAGGGATGGTACTTTATGAAGACTCATTGGGCTGTATGCTGTGACCCATGCACTTTTACGTGTGTTACACATGAGTAAACATAATAATGAAATAAATGAGAGTTTTGAAAAATGTAAATATTAAAAGTATAGTGATGTATAATCCAGAATATCAAAAGTGGGGGTGTAAGAATAGAATAATGAAATTATAAAGAAGCAAAGGATATTTTTTAAAAATCCTTAGAGAGCTGAAGATTAAAGGCATGGCAATCAATCAGGGTAATCACATCCAAATTTCGTAAGTAATATATTCCTGTATAATTTTATAGATATTCAAATTTTGTGATGGATATTTCTCATTAGTAGGAATCTTACATCCTATTTGAAAGTAAATCTATTTTACAATCCAAGTTTCTATTTATACAGTTTACATAAATTGAAATGTATCCAAATAAGTAAAGAGGAATGAAATCACATAGCCATATGTGACTTTTAAGAAAAGACTAGTCAATTGACCCAAAATAATTTGATTGCTAATTATATGGCCAATTCAATACTATTTATCATTGAGGATATAAAAGAAGTAAAAGGTTTTGCTCCTCTTAAGAACAATCTATCTGGGAAAAGAAGACTAACAAATAGGAACACATCAAAATGCTACATTGTTCAATGCTGTCTCTATACCAGAGGTAACATGAGTGAAATAAGAAGACCATCTGGTATCTTAGATAGAGCATGATTTTGACTCTCTTTTCCCATAAAAATGTTGCAACTGTTGAGAAAGAATTGTTGTATTGACTGAAATTTGTGTAGGTTGTAAACTGAAGGCTCTCATTTCATTTCATAGAAATTATCTGATGGAGATCAAAATTAAATGTCATCCTACTAGATGGGTTCATCAACGTTGTCAGGAAAATAATGGGCAACAATGAAATTTGCAGTTGGTAGTAAAATACAGTGTTTTGTGAAACCCTAGGAAGCTCAAAAAGAAGAGAGGGAAGAAACTAGAGGAAATCTCTCAAGTTGAATGTCAGTTCCACTAAGAATCAATCACAAAAATGATGGATGGGAGGGAATCAGTCAGGACCAAGTGCCAAAAGCCGTGATGGGGTTAGGGTGTAACCAAATTACATTAGATTGAGAACACAACTTAACAAGAAATGGCAAAACTAATAAACAGAATCTGTGTTGCTGTCTATATAAACAGTAACAAAACTTCCATATGGTACACAGAAAAAAATAGTTCAGAAGAATGAGCAATAGGTCATCTTAATGTCCACATTTCAGTCTTATTTCCAACCCACATTGGTGAGTGAATCAGAATTTTTCCCTCAGTCTAATTGACTTCTGGGTGACTGTAATATAGGCTGAATAATATTTGCACAAAAATAACTGGATCCTAATCATCAGAACATGACTGGATATGACAAAAGGGACTTCATAGGTGTGATGAAGGCTTTTGAGATGGGGAGATCCAGGACACCTAATGTAATTACAGTGATCTAAGGAGGGAGGCAAGAAGGTCAAAAGAGGACGTAGCAGATGTGCCCACAACAGTAGCGAGAAGCTGGAGTGATGTGAGAAATAGCTCACCAGGGAATGCATATGGATTCCAGATGCCAGAAAAAGGTAAGAAATGAATTTACCTCTAGACCCTCCAGAAGGAACCAGTCCCAGGAACACCCTGACTTTAGCCCAGTGAAACTCATCTTGGACTTCTGACCTTCTGAACTGTAAGAAAATAAATCCATGCTGTTTCAAGCTACAAAATTCATTGTAATTTGTTATACCAGCATTAGGAAACTGATACCTCGAGTAAGATGATTGTTCTAATCAGCTTTGATGCCCTCTAGCATGTCTCCTGTGCAGGGCATTCAATTAGTGCAGAGATTTTGCAGAGTAGCGAGTACTTCACAGTTAAGCAAGGACCTTTTTTGTAGAGGATTTCATATGTCATTTTCTTATATTTTCTGCTATATTTGTGGCTTTAGATTCTCTAAGCTTATATTTTAAATCTAGGATGGGGCTCTCAATAAACTTTTTGGGTTGTTATATGAACCCATTCACTGGTTAAGTTTTCCAAAATTCATGTCTATCAACACTCCTGGTCTGACTCCAGAATGCATGGAGACTGGACCTCAAAGTCCAAGAAAAAAGAAACTGACTAGACAGCTTAAAAATATTCTTACTCTTAGAAAATTGTAGATTAAAATATCAACTCTTCTGACCTTCCCCATTCTTGAGATGCTTTACTAAGTAGGATATGTTCTAGCTCCATCCATGTAAATGTAAAAGAGGTAAAGTCTCCATCTTTTTTAAGGCTGCATAATATTCCATGGTATACATATACCACAATTTATTAATCCATTCATGGGTCACTGGGCACTTAGGCTTCTTCCATGACTTGGCTATTATGAATTGAGCTGCAATGAAAAATCTGGTGCAAATATCTTTGTTATAAAGTGATTTTTGGCCTTTTGGATATACACCTAGTAGAGGTATTGCAGGATCAAATGGCAGGTCTACTTTTAGGGCTTTTTTTTTTTTTTGCAGTTTTCTTTTTGGCCGGGGCTGGGTTTGAACCCACCACCTCCAGAATATGGGGCTGGCGCCCAACTCCTTTGAGCCACAGGCACCACCCGGCAGGTCTACTTTTAGATCCCTGAGTATTCTCCATACTTCTTTCCAAAAGGGACATGTTAGCTTGCACTCCCACCAACAGTGCAGAAGTGTTCCCTTTTTTCCACATCCGTAGTTTTGGGATTTTGTTATGTGAGCCACTCTTACTGGAGTTAGATGATATCTCAAAGTTGTTTTGATTTGCATTTCTCTGATGATTAAAGATGATGAGCATTTTTTTCATGTGTCTGTAGGCCATGCACCTATCTTCTTCAGAGAAGCTTCTGTTTAAATCCCTTGCCCACAATGAGACGAGGTCAGATTAAGGGAGGGTGAATGGTGGGATCACACCTATGGTGCATAATATAAGAGTACATATCGGATCTATTAAGTGTAGAGTATAAATGTCTTAACACAATAATTAAGTAAATGAGATGAGGTATATATTAACCAGTGTGATGTAAGTGTTACTAATTCTATATGAAATCAGCACATTGTACCCCATAAATGCATTAATGTATACATAATCTATGTGTATATTATTTAATAAAAAAATCAAACTCTTAATGATCTTAAGGTGTTTCTATAAAGATCCTTTGACTCAAATGTCTTTTTGTATGTGATTTGTTCCCCATATTTACATGGCTACAGACTTTATCCACTAATGCATTCATCGCCTTTGCCAAATCATGGGCTCTAAAGACCATGGATTATGTTAGTCCCTCATAAAACTAATCAAGCACCTGATTGATAGTAGTAGGTGACAGACATATTTTCTAAGGAAAGAAAGAAGAAAGAGGAAGGAAGGGGAAAAGAATGTTTTTCAATTTCTCATCTCGCTTGAAACTGCCATCAGCATGAATTTCATTAGTCAATAGTTAAAAAATTTTGAAATTCATTAGTAAAAAGCATTGTGTTTACTTTTCTATTGGTATCAGCCTACCAGGAAGCTTACTACTCAGTCTGGGTTAGAGGAGAAAAGTTAATGCTTTGGGATTGAGAAACTGTGACAGAAAATGGTAGTGTTGGTAAATAAAGTTTCAAATGAAATTCAAAATGAATATGTTGGTTATCTTAACCCTAAATAACTATCTCTATGTTTTGGTGACTTTCCTTATAAAACTAGAGTAATCATGGGCACAGGCTTAGGGAAAAGCACCACATGTTGCACATCTATGAAAATACTGGTGTAAGAAGGAACTTTCCAGTCCTATGGAAACTTAAGTAGAGTCATAAGGAGCTCATGCAGATAAAGGGAAAGGTTAGTGCTTAAATATGGAGGGATCAACATGTGTTTATTTTTAAATCAAATCTCTAGTTGGGATAGCACTAAGAAGACAAATAGTTTAAAATGGAAATAGAATGCCCTTGAGTTACTCGCTGGATTGTTGCAGGAATGAACTCTTACCAAAAGAAGAAGGCTTTATTCTGTTGCTATTCCTTAGTAGGCTCTGGAATTTGTACTACCATTCAAGAATGACTCTCTACATTGACAGAGGTGGTCTCTATGATTTGTACATGGTATGGCATTGGGCCAGCCTTATGCTGGACCCCAGGGAGGGAATCCTTCACTCCCTGGATTCCAGCACAAGATGTCCACTCCCTTCACATGGGACAGCATCTTTCTGGCGGGGAGAAGCAACGGGAAGTAAGAAGATCTGGATTCTAGTCCAACTATGACCTTGAGAAACTTACCAATCCTCCCTGGCTGTTGTTTTCTTTTTTGGAACATGAAAGGGTTGAATCAGATGACTTCTGAGGTCCTTTCCTATCCTCAAATTCACTAAATGTACGCTTGGCCTGGAGAACACTGTTGTCCATTAGAAAATAATTTTTCCCCTTGTCAGGTTCTCCTGCCCCAAATGTTTCAGGCCCTGGCTTGTACACAATAATGAGCAGAGGCATCTCCTTTTGATCCTGTGATTAAAAATATTTAGTTCTTTGGTGTTTGAAATTCTCTTTAACTAAACATTGTAACCTTCACATAGCTAGATTTATACTTAAATATAAACACATACTATTGGCAAGACCCCATGAAATAACTAGCTTAGAGTGACCTTGGGGCTAGAAGCACAACAGCATACATATCAAGCTTCTCATTATCATTCCATGCAAGATAAGAGAATTTTCCTCTCAGTCAGCTGATTTTCAGTGCCATTGTTTTCTGGGTAGTAGATAGTGAGAGTTTGAAAATACTCAACGTCATGTACTATGATGTGAATTTCAGCAGCCTGTTTGGGGCACTATTTTTAAGGTCTTAATATATGATTAATATGACCATTTTCTCCTTATCACTGTTACAGATTTAATTAACAACTGGTGTGATTATTCTTTCTAGTTGTGATGCTGACCCATGAAGGCTTTGAATCATAAATACAGCTTATAGGTTAATAAGCCATCAAATTGCTTGGTGAGATAGATAATGAGTGTCTCTGTGGGCTAGTTTTTAAAATATATTTATGAGACCACACAGTTATTGATCTTAAAAATAAGCATGAGTGGGTCCTGTAGTTCAATTGGGAATTGTAACAAAAATGCAATAATCAATAATAAAATGCACTGTGTAACAAAAAAGAACTGCTTTATTCCTCAAAACCTCCCACAAAAACTCACAAACATTTCTATCTTATAAAATAGAATAAGAATGTATCGAAAAATTCAGAAAGATTGTCTCTCAGCCAAGGATAATCTTCCTCTTTGGGTATCTTTCCATATGAGCTATAGAATTGAGGGAGGCACTCCTTGGAGAGTGAACAGACACAGCCCCAATATTTAAATGTTCCAAATAAAGACTATTTGTTCTTACTTAGAATCCTGTTAAATGGTCACCAGTAGCCTCTGGTTTGAAATTTGATGCCTAAATTTAATATTCTTTCTAGCAAAAATTCCACTACAAGTAATAATAACATATACTATGGAGTTGATTGTAATGGGATTTTAACTGCATGCCTAAAAATTATACTTTTAATTCACAAATTAAAAAGCAGTTTTGAGAAGGGAGTTCAACACTAAATTATTCATAGAGTCAAAATGTACATGTTTACTACAAAAGACATTTGTGGAAATGGTTATTTGTCTTAGAAAAGAAATTGTGTGCTAATAAAAATCTGTAAGCTTCTAAAAGCTACTCAGAAGTTGATTATTTCGAGATTTGTGTAAATCCTGACTTTATCACAAACTTAATTTTATAGTATAGGAAACTTTAGTTAAAATGTTGGCTTTTGTGATTTTTCATCTATAAAATGACAGTTGTGATTTAATATAAGATTAATATTAATCTATATATTAATATATAATTATGGTAGAAATATATATTTCTGGAAGAACCGTTCTCAACTTTATTTATTAATAATATTAATCCATATATTAATATATAATTATGGTAGAAATACATATTCCTGGAAGAATAATTCTCAACTTTGCATAAGGGAAGGCAATCACTTCTGGCCAGGAGCGAGTCTGTGGGTGAGGCAACTCTTCAAGGGGATGCATCTCTGCGTTTGGTGATTCTGTGATTGGTCAGATCTACTAATGCCACTAGGTTTGTGTAATTAACATTGAAAGCACATCAAGAGAAGGGTTGATGGTTATAGGAGGAAAACAATCCAAATCTCCAATTTGTCATCCCAGCTGATAAAAATTTGCTTCTATTCAAATTTGAAAGGGTACATATTTCAAAAACCAAAAATATTTACTGGATGATTAGAGAGCTGTGATAATAATGATGCCAAATCAAATGGGATGAGAAACGTTAGGGCTTTCCAGTGCAGGGAAAGCCCTCAGTAAGTGCTTGCTGAATTAAGCCTGAATATGAATGATTATGGAATATTTTGGAAATTAAAAAAATCCTGAAATATTACATATCAAAAATAAAAGGACCACTTATTATTCAGGAAAAAATAAAGATGAAAGCTTAAATAATTAAGTTCCTAATGATTCATAGTGAATCATCATGATTCATCTCACAGAGATATTCTGAGAAAAATTTAGTTAGTTAACATAAAGAATTAGAACTTTACAATGATCTTTAGAATAGTTTTTCTGCCTGTTAGCTTGTTTTGTAAGTTCATATATTCTGGCTATTTGCCAGCAAATACTTACAGCGTGGCTATCAGGTATCAGGTACTATTCTAAGCCCTGGGGAAGCAGAAGTGAACAAAAATGGAAGAAAATTCTACCCTCATAAGACTGACATTAGAGTGGTGGAAACAAATAAATACATGTATTATATAGTATGTCAAATGCCAACTCATCATTTGGAGAAACGTGAAACAAGAAAGGAGTGTGTTCCCGTGATAAGGAAAGGTCAGGGGCATCTGTGAGGAGAAGCATCTGAACAGAGATGTGCAGGGGCCAGGGGAGGAGAAGGAGCCCTGTGGTGTCTGCAGAGGCACCTGCTGGGGTGTTTGAGGGTCACAGGGAGGTGGCCATGGCTGGTGGGGAGGGAGCAAGAGGAGAGTAAAGGAATTCAGAGCAGAGGGTAATGTGGAATCAGATCACATGGGGTTTTTAGGTCAATACTGGGGCTTTTAATCTGTGATGAATGGTCATTCCAGCTTTGTGGTATGTTTTGTGTGTATATGGAAAAATAAATATGACTTAAAAGTGACCATTTTAACCACCAGTGTACAGTCCATTGGGATTACACACACCCACATTATTGTGTAACCATTACCACCATCCATCTCCAGAATGTTTTCACCTTCTCTAAAACTCTATGCAATAATTCCCCTTTGTGCTCCAGCCCCCATTCTACTTTCTGCCTCCGTGTGTTTGCCTATTCCAGATACATAATATAAGTAGAATCCCACAATATTGTACTTTGGTGACTGGCTTATTTCACTTAACATAGTGTGTTAAAAGTTTTTGCATACTGTAAACCATGTCAGAATTTCAGTCCTTTTTATTGCTAAGTAATATTTCATTGTGTGTATGCACACACACACACATACAAACACCACATATTTTTTATTCACTCATCTACTCGTGGAGACCTGGGTTGTTTCCACCTTTTGGCTACTGCTAATAATGATGGTATTATCATTGGTATACAAATATCCGTCTGAGTCCCTGCTTTCAATTTTTTTTGGCTTACATCCAGAAGTGAAATAATTTGAGGTTTTTGACAGGTGAATTAGGTTTGTAGGACATTATTTTGGCTGCTATGAGACGAACAGGCTGTAAAAAGACAAGGGTGAGTGGAGGCAGCTATGAAGAAGATTGCTTATTAATGAATTCTGAATGTAGTTTAAAGGAAGAGCCCACAACATTTGCTGGTGTACAGGCTATAAGAAGTGAGAGAAGGAAAGGAGTGAAGGATAACTCTGGGATTTTTTCTATTATATTAAAAGCATTCTTTATATGCCATTTGGAAGCAAAAATTGACCCACAAAAGTTTCTAAGTGGACATATTTCTGCACATTTCAATAATATACTATACATGCACGAAAGATTCAGACAGAGCTAAAAGGTGGTTTTTGCACTGACGTCGCTTCCTAGGGCATATTTCTTGATAGTACCAAGTAGAGGTCATGGAGGTATTAGGAGACCTCATGGGAAGCAAGAAATCAATGCTGGGTGCAGATATAACACTGCTTAAGCAATCAAAACCCACCAATTGTTTGAATGCCTATGAATCTCATATTAGTTTGATTTTTTCCTGAACAAATATATTAGAGCTAATATCTATGTAGTTTTTGCAAAAACTTTTGTGTTTAATATTAACAGGGTCATATCATGTTTAAGTATAAAAATGCCAAAGATATGAATCAACCTGAGGTTTAATAGCTTTACTACTATTTCCTATTACTCACCATGCACACAAATATTCTATAATTATTAATTATAAAATAAAATACAGCTTGAAGTTTGCAGAAAGTGGGAGAGAAAGACTATTGTTTATTAAGAACTTTGGCTCAGTGCTCTGCATGTCCTATTTCACTATGTCAAGATTCCCTCATCTGTATGAACATTTAAACATTTCATAGATGGAAAGACTTGGTCTCTAAAAGATTAATGAACTTGTCCAAGATTACAAAGGTAGCAAATGGAGACTAGATTTGAGACATATAATTGGAGCTAATATTTTGAAGACGGGTAAAAATTCAAGCTCATCAGTCTCCAAAGCAGGATACAGCCTGAGTGCCAATGTGAAGAGAATTTTATAATACCTGTACCCTCTTTTGCCAGAGTACTTCAAAATTGTGTGCTTCATCTTCATTCAAGCACATACTAGCAGTAGGAATGACATTTGTGAGATCTGAGAGTGGCTCAAGATCTTTCTTTCCAGACAACGCCATGTCGCCCCAATTGCTGCAGTGCAGTTAACTGCAGACAGTGGGTGAGCCTATTAGGTTCTCACTGAGTAAATATCCAGTATAACATCCGTAATGTGAAACTGATCATGTCACTCCCTCAAAATCCATCCAAATTCCATACGTGGGCATAGAACAGTCAGGTGAACCAGGAAACTAACCTTCCCTACCTTGACTTATTGAGACAATTGCCTTCAGAGGGTGGCACAAGCCTGCTGTTGATGAACATATCTGTGTCGATTAAAGGGAAAACATCTAGATCTTTACTATGTGGTAGCACATAAAAAAAAAAATGGGAGCAATTGAGCCAAATATGGAAGATATGACTAACCATATAATAGGCTAAGACCAGGACTACATGAAGCCATTCAACTCCAGGATGTTCAACCAGCCATCAAAGTCTGAAGGATGGTGGAAGTGTAAAGCCAAGGATTCATCAGAAACCCTGGGTCATTCCTTGTCCTGTCCCTTTGACCTTTGTTCCCTCTCTGTGGTGTTCAATCACTCATCTTACACAAACGTCTGTCCCTCCCTCACTCCTTTGTTGCTTAACATACGATCATAGTTCTTCCTTACTATTCACACTGAACTTTCTAAAGTAAAAGTTAACACTCACTGTCCCTCTATTCTTCTATCCTTTTTGCAAGCCAGCCTTCACTTTAGTGTCTAAGGACCTCTATCTTCAAAATATCTTAATTTTCAAATGAACTCATAGTTAGAGGATTAATTCTCTCTCCATTCTGAGTTCATTGACTAGGTCATCTGCTCAACAATCATTCTCCTTTAAGTCACTCTCTGTGCTTTGTTGTCAATGGCTCTATACTCCTGTTCTTTTTTGTAATACCATCTCGGCTTCTTCCTAGATTTCTGTGGTCTTCCCTCTCTATTTAAATTCACTTCTTAAAAGCAAATTTTCCTGAAAGTTCAGTTCTCAGCTCTCTCCTTTGGTCCCTGCATACTCTCAAATGGTAATGTTATCCATTCCCAAGGATTAAACTAAATTTATCCTAAACTCCTGAATCCCACTTATACATTTTTAGCAATCTCTTTGGTATTCAAGTCCTGGTGTCCATGTACATAAAACCATGCTGCTGAGTAACTTACATAAAGTCACAACCTCTCTGAGAGTCTTTCTCTTCTCTTTTGTAAGATGAAGGGATTAAATAATCATTCAGGCTTCACATATTATCAGTTAGGTTTCTTGGTTAAGAAGGAAACAATCCTGGTTGGCTTGAACAGAAAGTGAATCTATCATAGGACATCTGGGAGCTTTAGAATTCTGGGTTAGACAGAGATTTGTCTCTGGCAGAGACAAATGTAAAGACCAGAACACACCACAACTGAAACACTGGAGACCCTGGGATTTCTGCCTCTGACATGTGTCTGTGTGGTGCTGACTTCCTGGTCTGTGGCCCCTTTTTGCACTATACGAGCTTTTTTTTTTTTAAAGTTCTCAACTTGGTCACAGTAAGCCTTCAATGGCTTCTCACAGTTTCATGCACTCCTATTTCATGGAGTAATTGCACTTTAATAGGGCTTACAGTCTCATGCTAAAGGAATACAATTTTAATTGTAAAATCTCCACCATGGATTTGTCTTTGCACATGGCTTACACATTCTAGCAGGAGGTAACTTTGGTTTAAAGAGAGACTCAATCCTCCTGTTTATTGCATAGGATTTCTAACTGATATATTTGTCCAAAGGGAATTGTGCTCTCTTTTTCATCCTTTTACTAAAAATTCTGTGTGTGTGTGTGTGTGTGTGTGTGTGTAAAACAAAATAACAAAATCAATCTAATCACAAGATACTTGATACTTTCATCAAACACTCTGGAAGATCTAGGCTCACTGTTAGATAGGTGTTGCAGTTCCTTTACTTTCTTTCATCTTAAAATCTACATAGGTCACTATCATCATTATCTCATGAAGTTTGCTACTGGATTATATTAACTTTCCTTACTAAGCACAGTAAAACTACCTGAGAGTCATAACCGGAAACCACAACACCCTGGAATTGAGTCAATAATTGCTTAGCTGTTTTGAATCACGTAATTAAGAGTATCTTTTCAAGGTCTCTCTTCTTTTTTTCTTGCCAACTTTCATTATCCTGTTGGTTTGACCTCAGCCTCTAGTGGATACCCTCTGGGGCAATCTGGTTTTATGTAGCCTTATGGCCTTGGGTGTTAAAGGAAAGAAATAGTACAGCTCAGCAAGGAGGAAGGATATGGTCTATCCCAAGAGCTGAGAAGAAAAGCAAGACCCAAGGGAAACACAATATGGCTACACTATTGTTTTCTAGGATAATCCCATTATTAAATTTAAAAAATCTTAGATTTGAGACCATCTTTATTCTAACTTTGTACTTGATTTATTGTTTAGATTGGTATAGAATTTAAATAAAATCTTTCCTTTTCCTCTTGATTTTGGAGGCATTTCTTCATTGGCTTCTTGGCTATATTTGACATATTTTAAAAAAATCTCTAGAAGCTTTTAGATTTTTTTTCCTTTATCTTCAATGCTGTATAATTTCCATTTGATAACTCTTGACATAGGTCTTTCTTTAAAACACTGTTTTTTTTTTTCCTAAGCATTTCAAGAGCCTGTTCAAATTGAGAGACCTGAATTCTTCAGTTTGAGAAATTCCTTTACACAAAATTTTTCTTGCATAATTTTAAATAAATTTACCTTCAGGTGAGTGGGCAGGGATCAAGCCCTTCAACTGAGAGACCTCCAAATGTCAACATGCAGCAGAGATCTTTGTTCTGGCTCATTCAATTTCTCAAAAGCTGAAATTCTTTAATTCTCTGCCTAGAAGGCTGAGAAATTCAGACTGGCTGCTTGTTTTCTTGGGCAACCCGTGTGTTCTCCTGCAGATGTATAGTCACCTGGCTGTGAGTGTATAGCAGAGCTGCAGATTCTATGGCTCTGTCCACTGATTTCAACAAAACCCCATTTTGGGTCCTGTACTTCACTCTACCTTCTATGGCTCCAGTGGGACCCCAGTCCTGTATCTTTCTGGGCTCTACCTGCGAATTGGTATGTCTTTTGTCAACTTAGCTAGTGACTTACTCCCTTTTGCTAGATCAGGTGTCACTCCTGCACTGACTATTTTTCCAAAAAATTGCTAAGATCTTTCATGCACTTTATTTTCCTCTTGGCCCTTGTGGGACATCATTTTTTAAAAAAATCAAAGTTCTTTGTTATCCTGTTAGTGAGATTTGGGAGAAGATTCAAAACAATCTGCCATGTTTAGCTGGAACTCAATTTAGGACTTTTCAAAATGTCCTCATGGAGCCCAGGACTGCAGCTTGACTCTTGCTGGTTGATGAGGAGGGAGAGTGTAGACTTTCCAGACAATGAAGCACTAATGGTGCTTCCCCCAACATAGTTCTCTTTCATCAGTTTTCTATATTGGTCTTCATGTAAGGTGCCTTTAAATAAGAAGTTCTGTATTATAGGCAAAAGGCCTATATGCCTCTGGCCAAAAAAGCTGTTGAGAGAGAGCAGTGGAAAGACTTGGTGCAGACATACTTGTGAAAAACTGAGGCAGAATCCCATATGGTCGGGTTAAACCCCCCTGTGGGCCTAAACCCCCCTGACCTAAGATTGGCCTGGTCAACTGTGGGCGTAAAAACCCCCTGATTTAAGGCCCACCTGGGAGCAGAGGGCAAACAAATTTCTGTATGCCCTAGAAATGTCTTTATTATGCCTTGTTGAAAGATCAAAGTAACTGCCTCCAAATAGGAGGTCAGTAGGACAGACTTTCAAACTGTCTCTTTTCTCCATAGCCTCAGGCTTCATCAGATAAGAACAAA
>CAUYQV010100782.1:0-24450 GCA_963574575.1 Galagoides demidoff
TTGAGATGGAGCCTCAAGCTATCCCCCTGGGTAGAGTGCCATGGCATCACAGCTCATAGCAACCTCCAACTCCTGGGCTCAAGTGAGTCTCCTGCCTCCACCTCCCAAGTAGCTGGGACCACAGGCGCCCACCACAACGCCTGACTGATTTTTGGTTGCAGCCATCATTGTTGTTTGGCGGGCCCGGGCTGGGGATTCAAACCTGCCACCTTAGGTGTACGTGGCTGGCGCCTTAGCCGATTGAGCCACAGGTACCGAGCCGAAGAAGGGAATTTTTAACAGGACAGACAGCCATCTCTTCAGAAGACGGAGAAGCTGCCTCAAAGGAGGGCCTTGTGCCTTGGGACAGGTTGTGGGGGAGATAAATCCTGGTGAATTTGCAGAATCTCAGCTCCTCTTTCTTGCAGAAAATCCACCGTTACTGGGAAACAACTCAAAAGGTTAACTAGTTGAGGGACAAGATTATGAAAATCATATAGGGGTAGTTGAAGCATGTTTGTAGAGCTGGTGACATCTTTACGGGCAATTGGGCGGAAGTATGGGGTAGGACAGAGGGTGCGATGACCTAACATGACAGTGGGGACTCAGCAAGGCCCGTTTGTTCATTCTCCTGGACCTCCCTGCAGGAGTTTCCTTCCCTCTGGGTATCAGACACCTGTTACTAAGAATCTGCAAGGCAGAGGCCCAGGAGTGACCTTGGCGTTATGACCTGCTTCAGGGAAGGACGGGAGAGGGATTCTAGTTCTGCACCCTACTCAGGACAGACAGCCAGGGAAGGTCAGAAAAGATCTTCCTCTTTCTATGGTTTTATCAACTTCCTTCAGCACGAAATGTGGCCACGGTGCACATTTGGGGGTATTGTATTCTGAACCCTGACAGTAGCAATAAATCTAAGCCTGACAAATAATCTAAGGAGACTAGACCTAGGAGCCATGGTTTCTGCTCCCCTAAGGGAACTTACTATTTAATATTCTGCTGGTCTCAGAGAGAGCTGCTGTGTGATGAACAGATGATGGTGGGTGTGGTCAGGCCTGACTTGAACCCTGGTGAGATTGGCCAGATGTGGTGGTTCATGCCTGTAATCTCAACACTCTGGGAGGCCAAAGTGGGTGCATCCCTGGAGCTCAGGCATTTAAGACCAGCCTGAGCAAGAGCCCATCTCTACTAAAAATAGAAAGACTAATCAGGTGTTGTGGCTGACACTTGTAGTCCCAGCTATTTGGGAGTCTGAGGCAGGAGGATCACTTGAACCCCAGAGTTTGAGACCAACCTGAGCAAGAGCCAGATCCTTTAGTCTCTACTAAAAATATACAAATTAGCCAGGCCCTGCAGGGGGTGCCTGTAGACCCAGCTACTCAGGAGGCTGAGGCAGGAGGATTGCTTGAGCCTAGGAGTTTGAGATTGCTTTGAGCTAGGCTAAGGCCATGCTATTCTGCTGGGGCAACATGATGAGACTGTCTCAAAAAAAAAAAAAAAGAGAGAGAGAGAGAGTCTGAGGGTGAGTGTAGGGGCTTTAAAAGAAGATAACTTTATATGATTTCTTAGTTTGTTTTAGCTAAATTAAAATTCTGTAATTCTATGATATAGTGAAAACACAGCTAGGAGTCTAAATAAAAACCACAGAGGGACTCAAATTCCGAGGCCTAATAATGTGAACAGCAGAGACCCAGCAGAAGCGTGTGTCCCTGAGCCTGGGCACCTCTGCTCTCTCCTCACTCTTCCTGTTTCATGATGCCCAGGGAAAAGGCTAAATTATAAACCTTTTTGCTTTTCAAGTTTCTTCAGTTTAATGGAGTGGGTTTTAAAAAGCAATGTCTACATAGTAATTTTTTTTTAGTAGCGCTAATGGAATTTGGCTGATTTTATTTATTTATTTTGAAACAGTTTCCTTCTGTCACCCTCGGTAGAGTGTTGTGGTGTCACAGCTCACAGCAACCTCAAACTCTTGGGCTCAAGCCATCCTCCTGTCTCAGCCTCCTGAGTAGCCGGGGCTACAGGAGAGCACCACTGCGCCTGGCTGATTTTGTTAATTTTGAATACAAATCTAAAGAGGAAAGTTATACTTCCTTTAACTAAAAGAACGCATTGTCTTTGGGGAAGAAAAGTTTTGCGTGTCTAAAGCTTTAGGTCTCAGATCACTTACGTCGTGGTGTTTGGGGCAGGGTTGGAACAGCATGGCCTAGGAATTGAGGAGGAGCTGAGGATCACTCATTCATGCTTTCCCTGGGTCTAGATGGAGCGTTTAATGGAGGCCAGCACTGTTGTGGGAACAACTGACAACCGTGAGCTCTGGACAAGGAGCCTCACTCAGAGTTTATACTCTAGGAGAGAGAAGCAGAAAACAGTATCTAAAAACAGACCTTCCGGTAGTACATGAAGACCACCATATGTCAGTTCCTAGCTGAGCGGCCATTATCCCTGTTATCTGACCTGTCAGCTTGTCTCCCACTTCTGGAAAATAGATGGTAACTCTTACCTAATAGGATGGGTTTCACAGGAAAGAAGAAAATTTGTTGAAAGTGTTTAACGTAGTGTCCACAACTTATCGTGTCCCCTCTACAGTGCTAATCAAGTCTCAGAACTATGTGAGCCCGTTCCATAAGGTTCCAGGGGCTTTTTGTTCTTTGGGGTTTTTTTTGGTTTGTTTGTTTGTTTTTCTAAGCTTTATTCTGTTGAGTTTGTCCCATTCTCCCACAAAAGATAAAAAAGCCTGGGAAATAGTAATACCTTGTCTCTATACAAAAAAAACAGAAAAATTATCCAGGCACAGTGTCTGTAGTCCCAGCTACTCAGGAGGCTGAGGCCAGAGGATCGCTTGAGCCCAGAAATTTGGGGTTGCACTCCATCCTTGGTGACAGAGAAAGACCCTATAGCAAAAAAAAAAAAAAAGAAAAGAAAAGAAAAAAAAGAAATGAAGAGAGAAAGAAAAAACAGTAAAAAGAAGATGAGGAAAGGAGGAAAACTGAATAACTCATTTGTTAGAGTTTAGGCAAATAAAACGAGCTAGATGTGGTGTTATTAGAAACGTCAACTAAAATGAGACCCTGGTACTATGCGGTAGACGGTATAGTTGACCAGTAGACTGAGAGTTGGATAGAATGTCTATAATGTTCGTGCAGTTTGCAGATACTAGTTATTTTTCCTGAAGACCCATCAAAATAGATGACTTAGGCTGTTGGTATCTCCTCATAGCTCTTAATCTCTTTGAATTGTATAACTAATTACATGAATGCTTATCTGCAGTGATAGATTATGAGTCCTTGAAAACAAATTCACTATTGTACCACGTTTCCCCGAAAATAAGACCTATCCCAAAAATAAGCCCTAGCAGGATTTCTATGCATTTGTTAAATATAAGCCCTACCCTGATAATAAGACCTCACATTTTGGCGTGGAAAATAAGACATCCCCTGAAAATAAGCCCTAGTGTGTCTTCTTGAGAAAAAATAAATATAAGACAGTGTCTTATTTTCAGGAAAACACGGTATTTCCTTTGTATCACAAGCTTGATATGAATTTGGATTCGATCAATACTAGTTCACTGAATAAATGGGATTATAGTGGTATCAAAAAAATTGACAAGAAAAATAAAGGTGCTGGTTTCACAAAGTCAGAATAATAAATCCATAATGTAGTGGTCCCCGAGTAGAATACTGATTAGAAACCAGTTTTTGAGGGCCTTAAAAGTCCTTTATAGGGTAGCAAAATTTGCTGTTTTAACCATTTTTAAGGGTATTCGCTCAGTGTTAAGGACGTTCAGGGTGTGATCTTGTTTCTCCAGCCTGAAACTGTAGGAAGGGTCCCTCTGCCACATTTGCCTCTGTGTTAAAGCTGCCCCAGGGGCCTGTGTACTGCAGGGCACACGGAGGCACGTGTACCACCCCTTGGTGGAGTTGGTCTGCTCCTGCGGAAGGTGTTCCAGAGACTCCTCACCATGAGCAACTCCAACACGCAACCCTGGAGGAGAATAATGTTAGTTTGGCGGTCCTCTGACAATTCCCATCAAAGGGCTGTGTGTCTTCTTTGTGCCACACGGGGGAAATGCCACTTCCTTTCACAAGCCTCCTTTTTCCTTAAGACAAAGTTAAGAAGAAACAAGTAACTTTGTCATCAATTTCAGACTCACTTAAGACCTCAGCATAACTAAATCATGAAGAAAAAAAATCATGGTTTTATTTCCCCCCAAACATTTTTTGGATCTTTTTGTCCCAGGTATTTTTAGGTAATGTCCACTTTCAAGGTAATAACCCCATTTTACAAGTAAGAAATCTTTCATTCCTAGAGGTTCAGTAACTGGTCTGAGAAATCAGCCTGGACCTGGTCTTACTTCTGACCTTGATCCTTTGCTCTTTCTTCTCTCCCACAGTTACGTGTGGATAAGAGAGTCACCACTCACAGCACAGTTAATTGGGTTGTCGCCAGCTCTGATGGAGCCATGGTCTACCCAGGAAACCGCCCTGCTGTCATTAACTATTGATATGTGTGAGCAGTTGTATCTGTTGTTAGTGGTCATGAAGGTTATTTTTTTCTCTAAAGATTGTATAGATTACATGAGTTGTTAGGGCTTTTTTTTTTTTTTTTGAGACAGAGTCTCACTCTGTTGCCATGGGTAGAGGTCATGGCCTCAGCCGAGCTCACAGCAACCTCAAACTCCTGGGGTCAAGCAATCCTCTTGCCTCAGCCTCCTGAGTGGCTGGGACTACAGGCTCCTGCCATGACACTGGGGTAGGTTTTCTATTTTTAGTAGAAACAGGGTCTCTTTGCTCAGGCTGGTCTAGAACTCCTGAGCTCAATCAGTCCTCCCACCTTGGCCAGCCAGAGTGCTGAGATGATTGGTGGGAGCTGCCGTGCCAGCCCTCATATCTCGTTTTAATTGGCATTTTCGTATATAATCACAAACAAATCTGAGCATTTCTTCACTTGTCTGTCAGCCTTTTGAGATGATTGATAAGTTTTGGTCAGATTTCTGTTGGGGTGACCATCTTTTATATTTATTTATACAAGTTCCCTGTGTATTAATTCTTCTTTGGCTTAAATTACTACAAACATCTTCTTGTGTTATGTTTTCTGTTTATAAATTTCAGTTAGAAAGTACCCTTCTATTTTGCTAGCTGTTTTATTTTTAATCTTAAATAGGTATGCTTTATCAGGGCAGCGCCTGTAGCTCAGTGGGCAGGGTGTTAGCCACATACACCCAGGCTGGTGGGTTCGAACCTGGCCCAGGCCAGCTAAACAACAGTGACAACTGCAACAAAAACAAAAAAGAATAGCCAGGCATTGTGGTGGACGCCTGTAGTCGCAGCTACTTGGAACGCTGAGGCAAGAGAATCGCTTAAGGTCATAAGTTTGAGGTTGCTGTGAGCTGTGACGCCACAGCACTCTACTGAGGGTGACATAATGAAATTCTGTCTGAAAAAAAGAAAAAAATAGAGTGACACCTGTGGCTCAAGGAGTAGGACGCCAGCCCCATATACTGAGGGTGGTGGGTTCAAACCCACCCTGGCTAAAAACTGCAAAAAAAAAAAAAAGTATGCTTTATCAAGTGCTTTTCTCTACTATTAACATAATTTTTCAGCTTTCTCCTTTAGTTTATTAATGTGGTAATTTTCCTTGTAAATTTTTCTGATGTTTAAGTATCCTTGAATTCCTGAGATACACCCTTATTCGTATAATATTCTTAGTTTCAATCATATGAAACTCTTATCTTTTTTAGGTCACAAATGGCCTAGCTCTGTTATAGAGGTCAAACTTAATATTTTTTATATACTCTTGAATTAAATTAGCTTTTAAAATTTTTGTCCAAAGAGCTTTTTATTATGTAACATTAAGCAAGATTATTTAAAAGTCAGTAAATTTTTATTCAGGGAATTGGACGTTATGATTCCTTCCACTGACCGTCAGGGTCATCTTGGTTCTTCTAAAGCTAGAGTCAAGATTCATTTTCAAACAAGCCCTTTTAAAAAGAACTTATACTTAATCCGCACTTGTCTTGTTAGCCCACAATCCTTTTATTTTGGCTTCTGTCTCTGGTTGAATATGGATGAAAACTTGAAAAATTCCCCACCAAGAATCTTCAGGATCGAATTTTTTCCCTCAGTTCACTTTAGCATCATTTTTAGAGTAGAGGGATTAGCCTGGTTCTTGGTCTGACCCCTTCTCTAAACACAGATGTGTTCAAATCGTATCCATTCTTTAGCTGTCACACTCAGGAACAGTACGGAGCTGTGGGACATGCAGGTAGGTAAGGAAGAAGGGAAAACTATTACTAGGCCTTTTGTATAGTTCCTTCCACAGATCTCCCCGTCTCGTGAGGAGGGCAAAAACCACAGAGTTTACCCCAGGAGAAGTGCAGCAGCCATAGAAACTCTGCTGGGATAGACTTCAACAAATTAGCTTTTAATGAAAAAGGTTTTTACATCTCTGATCTTACATTAAATAAGACTTTAATCTTTTGTGGATTTGTCTTTGTTTGATTTGGGGATCAGAATCAGGATTTTCACCAGCCTCAAAAAACGAGGTGAATAGTTTTTCTTAAATGTTTTTCCGTCACAAGAATAAAAAACTATTCATATACTCAATATTAAGCCAGTAGATAAACAACTACACTCTCACACCAGAGAAAAAAACAATTACATTTGGTCCGGGCTGGTCGTGAACTCCTAGCTCAAGCCATCATCCTGCCTCAGCCTCCCAAAGAGGGGATCCTGGGGGGTAAGGGGAGAAGAGGGGGTTGGTGTGCTACCATCCAGCCTGCACAATGTAGGGGTACATGGCACCACTCCTGGTCGAAGGGCTCAGCCACCACTTGGACTTTACCTAACAAATGCAAACAATATAACCTAATTGTTTGTATCCTTACATCAATCTGAAATGAAAAATATATATTTAATAATAAATAAATGTTTTTTTCATGTTCAAGAATACTTGAAATATTATACAATTAAAATGTAAAACTATCAAGCACTGAGTTTGTTATCAAAAAAAAACATTTTTTTACCATCAGTTCAATGTATTGAATATTTACTAATCCAGTGCACATTTACATTTATTCTTGAACTAAATATGATGTTTTTTATTTTGTTTATTTTAGGGTTTCTTGGGGGGGCGGGTGGGCAAGGCATTGCCTTTTGAGATGGGGTCTCATTCTGTGGCCCAGGCTGAAGTATAGTGGTGTGACCATAGCTCACTGTATTGGGCTTTGGGGCCCAATCAGTTCCCTTGCCTCAGTCCCCCAGGTAGGTGAAACACACTACAGGTGCATTCTACTGCCTCTGGCTAAATCTTTATAATTTATAATAGTGACAGAATCTCACTATGTTGTCCAGGCTGGTCTTGAATTCCTAGCCTCAAGCAAACTTCCTGCCTCAGCCTCCCCAAATGCTGGGATTACAGGCACAAAGCACCTTGCCCAGCCAAATATGTACTCTTTAAAAATGGATCTATATCATATAGTTTTTATAATGTGCCAACATATAGTTCATATTGATAAACCATCTATAATAATTTTCATTTAAAAAAATCTATTTGGGGCTCAGCGCCTATAGCTCAGTGACTAGGGCACCAACCAAATATACTGAGGCTGGCGGGTTTGAATCCAGCCCAGGCCTGCCAAACAACAATGACAACTGCAACCAAAAAATAGCTGGGTGTTGTGGCAGGTGCCTATAGTCCCAGCTACTTGGGAGGCCGAGGCAAGAGAATCACTTAAGCCCAAGAGTTTGAGGTTGTTGTGAATTATGATGCCACGGCACTTTACCCAGGATGGCATATTGAGACTCTGTCTCATAAAAAAAAAAAAATCTATTTGCAGTTAGTCACCTTTTTCAGTTCTGTAATTTATTGGCATCATCTATTTTTTTTTGTTTACTTTTTGCAGAGTCTATCGCATTAATGTTTTCCAAGAACTAGGTTTTAATTTCATTGACCCTCACATGGCGTTTTTCTTTGGTGTGTATTGATTGCTGTATTTGTCTGGTGGTGATAGTTCTGTCATCACTAGGAGATACCTTTAGTTTTGATATTTTCTCTGTTCTTGTCTCTTTGCTGTATAGTTATTTTTCCAACTTCTTATTTTTAACTTATTTTCTGGTGAATTGCTCAAAATTATAAATAGACTTATAAGTTCTGTTTTAACTGTGTCTCTCAAGTTTGATATTTAAAATTATAATTTTTATTCAGTTATAAATGCTATGTTTCTTAATTTCCTTTGTCAGTCTTAAAGTTTTTACTCCTATTTTTATTTCTAAATATATGGGGTTCTCAGAGTTACCTTTTTTTTTTTTTTTTTTGAGACAGAGCCTCAAGCTATATCCCTGGGTAGAGTGCTGTGGTATCACAGCTCACAACAACCTCCAACTCCTGGGCTCAAGTGAGTCTCCTGCCTCCACCTCCCAAGTAGCTGGGACCACAGGTGCCCGCCACAACGCCTGGCTATTTTTTGGTTGCAGCCATTATTGTTGTTTGGCGGGCCTGGGCTGGATTCGAACCCGCCACCTTAGGTGTATGTGGCTGGCGCCTTAGCCACTTGAGCCACAGACACTGAGCCACAGAGTTATCTTTTTAATTATGGTTTTGGTTTTATTGCACTGTGTTCTGATAACACAGCTTGTGTGATGATGATTCTTTGAAAATCATTCAGGTTTCTTTTATGACCTAATACAGTCTGTGTCTATACTTGTTTTGTATTTTCTCAAAAATGTGTATTTTTGGTACATTGTCGACATCTCTTATACCTCCTGTGCTAGGCTGGTTGTCTGGTCAGAGTCCTGGATGTCTTTTTCTCTTTAATTTCACCCGCGGCTTCAGTTGACTACCTGTAGAAAATGTTGTTCGTTATGTTACAAGTTCTTCATTTTATTGTATTTTGCTAAATGTGTTCATTATTATTATTAACAATAAGGTGGTCAGTGAAAGTTGTTTAAGATTCTTGTCAAGATCTCTATAAAGCAGACAGATTTACTCTCTTTCTAAAATAAGTCTCCACTTGTGCTTTATTCTTTTAATGTAAATTTATGCCTAAAGTCATTTTTGCAAGTTTAAATTTAACTACTCACTTATAAAGCAGTGTTTGCTAAGTCTCAGTGGTCTAGGCTGTCTTCCTCCCTCCTGACCTTAAGACTTAAATTTTCTTTCTTTCTTTTTTTTTGAGACAGAGCCTCAAGCTGTCCCCCTGGATAGAGTGCTGTGGCATCACAGCAAACTCCAACTCCTGGGCTCAAGCGAGTCTTCTGCCTCCACCTCCCAAGTAGCTAGGATTTATAGGCACCCGCCACAACGCCTGGCTATTTTTTGGTTGCAGCCGTCATTGTTGTTTGGCTGGCCCAGGCTGGATTCAAACCCACCAGCTCAGGTGTATGTGGCTGGTGCCTTAGCCGTTTGAACCACAGGCGCCGAGCCGAGACTTAAACTTGCAATGTGCAAGATTCCCTCCTACGGGCAGCAAACATAATACAAGCCAAGCGTAGGCGGAGCATCAAGAGTTCCAAGATCGTTACAGTCTATTAATTCATTCTTCAGTGCTTCAGCCATGGCCCTGGGCATGAAGCCCTTGAGTCCTGGCAGTGCCCCTGGCCTGACCTGGTGCTGTGTGGTCACAGGACGTGCATACAGCCGTGTGGTCAGCCGTGTGGTCCTCACACCGATTTCCTCATATGGTTTCATTGCACAGAATCAATAACAGTGAAACTTAGCCAACCATACCCTAAGACAGGCAGCAAGGTGAGACAGAAGGTGCAGTATAAGTCCTTTAAGTCCTCAACCTAGGCCGGGCACAATAGCTCACACCTGTAATCTTAACACCCTGGAAGGCTATGGTGGGTGGATAGCTTGAGCTCAGGAGTTTGAGGTCAGCCTGAGCAAGAGTGAGACCTTGTCTCTACTAAAAGGAGAAAACTAGCTGGATGCCATCTTGGCAGGTGCCTGTAGTCCCAGCTACTTGGGAGCCTGAGGCAAGAGGATTGACTTGAGCCCAAGAGTTTGAGGTTGTTGTGAGCTATGATGCCACGACACTCAGGGGGACAGAGCGAGACTCTTGTCTCAAAAAATAATAAGTCCCTTAACCTATATTTTATTTAATCGTCCCAACAGCCCTGGAATGTTTTCATGCCCATTTTACAGATGGAGAAATGGAGCCCCATAGAGAGACAGTGTATTCATTGTTGGGTGTTGAGTGAGAGATTTGTCCATTGATTTGTCCATCTGACAGCTAAACCAGCATCCTTAATTCTCCTTCTTTTGCTCACATAACCCAAAATTATTTGTACCCTTTGTATATTTTTTAAAAATGTAATCATTTAAAATTGTTTATTTTCTTTCTGACTGATCATGAGTCCTAAGAAGAGAAAGCATGACTATCTTGTTCAACATTGTATCTCCAAAGCCTTGTCACACACCTGATGCTCAGTTAATATTTTTGTTTCCCGGCTCGGCACCTGCGGCTCAATCGGCTAAGGCGCCAGCCACATACACCTAAGGTGGCGGGTTTGAATCCCCAGCCCGGGCCCACCAAACAACAATGATGGCTGCAACCAGAAAAAAAAAAAAATGGCCGGGCGTTGTGGCCGGCGCCTGTGGTCCCAGCTACTTGGGAGGCAGAGGCAGGAGACTCGCTTGAGCCCAGGAGTTGGAGGTTGCTATGAGCTGTGATGCCATGGCACTCCACCCAGGGGGATATAGCTTGAGGCTCCGTCTAAAAAAAAAAAAGCAGCTTAATATAAGCCAGGTGTGGTGGTTCACATCTGTAATCCCAGCACTTGGGAGGCCGAGGCAGGTGGATTGCCTGAGCTCACAGCTTGGAGATCAGCCTGAGCCAGATGAGACCTTATCTCTAAAAATAGCCAGGCATTGTGGTGGGCACCTGTAGTCCCAGCTACTCTGGAGGCTGAGGCAAGAGAACTGCTTAAGCCCAGGAGTTTGAGGTTGCTGCAAACTATGATGCCGTAGCACTCTACCAAAGGTGACAAAGTGAGACTGTCTCAAAAATAAAGAAAAAAGCTTTGGGGCAGCGCCTGTGGCTCAGTGGGTAGGGCACCGGCCCCATATACCGAGGGTGGCAGGTTCAAACCTGTCCCCGCCCAAACCTAAACAAAAAATAGCTGGGCGTTGTGGCAAGCACCTGTAGTCCCAGCTACTCGGGAGGCTAAGGCAAGAGAATCACCTAAGCCCAGGAGTTGGAGGTTGCTGTGAGCTGTATGACACTGCCACGGTACTCTATAGAGGGCAATAAAGTGACACTCTGTCTCTAGAGAAAAAAAAATAGCCGGGCATTGTGGCAGGCGCCTATAGTCCCAGCTACTCCTGAGGCTGAGGCAAGAGTAAGGAGTAGGGCTGAGGCAACGCCTAAGCCTAGGAGTTGGAGGTTGCTGTGAGCTGTGACACCACAGCACTCTACCAAAGGCGACAGACTGAGACACTGTCTCAAAAAAAAAGGCTTAATACAGAAAAAAATATAAATACACTAAGTGGCAGACCTAAGATTCCAACTGAAGTCTATTAGATTCACTCAAGGATTCCACTTCTTATGCTTTATTAGCGGACCCCCCACAGGCTCTTATTTCAGAACCAGATGGGGTACTCACCCTCTGAAAAGGCCTCTGGGAGCCCCAGTCTGGTGCTGGTTTAGCGGATTCAGTTCCTGCATCACTCTCCAAGACCCCCCCAAAGATCCTGGGCTGGTGACTATCTGGATACTTAAGCATTGAGTCCCGAAGTGTCTGTCCCTTCCGCAGTCTCTCACAAGGTATCTCTGACTCTGAAAGCTCTGCAGAGAGGAAGGTGGATGCTGGGGTGGGAAGGGGTTTGGACTTTTTTTTTTTTTTGAGACAGAGCCTCAAGCTGTTGCCCTGGGTAGAGTGCTGTGGCATCACAGCTCACAGAAATCTCCAACTCCTGGGCTCAAGTGAGTCTCCTGCCTCCACCTCCCAAGTAGCGGGATTACAGGCGCCCACCACAATGCCCAGCTATTTTCTGATTGCAGCTGTCATTGTTGTTTGGTGGCCCGGGCTGGATTCAAACCCGCCAGCTCAAGTGTATGTGGCTGGTGCCTTAGCCGCTTGAGCCACAGGCGCCGAGCCAAGGGGTTTGGACTTTTAAATCTCCCTGAAATCACCAAGTCTTCTCACATTTCCCATCCCCCAACCACTCCCTGCAGGCTCCTAATTTCACCCGCCAACCCTCTGGAAAGCACGAATTCTCCCTTAGGGAAAGCCACACACCAGGGCGTTGGGAAGGCAAGGTCCAGGTCCCCATCTCGCTGAAGATGCTATTGAAATCTCGTACTAGGTCATCAAAGCCAAAGTTATCATGGAAACGCATCCCTCCTCCTGGACTGAAGCTGAAGCTGAAGCCAAATTCCTCAGGGGACTGGGGACCATCAAATCTTGGGCTTTCAGAGCCCCACGTAGCTCCTTCTTCCTCTTCTTCATCCTCATCTTCATCTCGCGTCATTCCTCCAAAAAAGGGATCTCTGTGGTTGAAAGTGAAGGCAGATTATCCACCAAGATTCAGCACTACTTAAGCTGTAAATTCAACTCATGGTGGCAAAGTGGGACAAGAGCAGGGATCTGGTAAGATGGGGAGAGAACAGGAGTACTAGCTGTGAAATCAAAACCTAACAGCTGACAATTCCTTTCGGTTTTGGTCTCATCGATCAGTCCTCACCTCTCAACTTCCGTCAAACACCTCCCTGGCCCCTCCCTCGTTCCCAAGGTCCTGCTCGCACTTGCTCATAGTCCTCTTCCCCAGGTCCCCATTGTCTACCCCGCCCATGTCTCAGTTGCATCACCCCAGGTTGCAGAACGGCGTAGGACGCTGTTTCTCCTCTTAACCACCAAGGTGGTCGCGGGGTGAGTGCTCAATGTTTCAACTACTATCCTTTCCGCAGGAGTTGAAGGAGTGGGAAAGAATGTTTTTCCAAAACTATGGCGTAAGGGCTCAAGCTCTCCCCAGAAGACCCCACCTTTGTTCGAGCTGAACCTACTCTCACCTCCGAGGTCCAGGAAAGCCAAAAAAACCCCGAAAAATATCAAAGAGGCTCATTCCCGTATTGGGACTCGAACCTTAGAACTTCTCTGGCTGCCGATTCGCATCAGGCGGCTGCCTGCGCGGCGCTGCCGGAAATCGAGCGGGCGTCAATCCGCGTTGCCGGAAAGGAACCCCGCGACCCGGCACACTGTCGTAAAACGACTCTCAACCGTAAGTGGAATGGCTGTCCAATTTGAAAAGCTTTCTTTACCCACCTCGCAAGACCAGCTTCCAGAGAGGGAAGTGAGTATGACGCATTTTAATTTTCCAATGGCCATTTCCCTCCTAAGCCGATTCTTCTTCCTGAAGACCAACGCAGTCCAAAAAGATATTTCGAGGGTTTGATTCTGGATAATAGCTAGGAAAAGCCGCCAGAGGGAAACCCAGCCGCACGAATGGATTGGTGTGAGGTCTCTTTTTTTTTTTTTGAGACGGAGCCTCAAGCTATCCCCCTGGGTAGAGTGCCCTGGCATCACAGCTCGTAGCAATCTCCAACTCCTGGGCTCAAGCGAGTCTCCTGCCTCCGCCTCCCAAGTAGCTGGGACCACAGGCGCCGGCCACAACGCCCGGCCATTTCTTGGTTGCAGCCATCATTGTTGTTTGGCGGGCCCGGGCTGGGGATTCGAACCCGCCACCTTAGGTGTACGTGGCTGGCGCCTTAGCTGATTGAGCCACAGGCGCCGAGCCGGTGTGAGGTCTCTGTCACACCTGGCTCCCCACAACAGGGGCGGCCAGCCTAACAGCAAAAACCCCTGGTTTCCTCATCGGTCCTGTTTTTGTTTCTAGACTGACCTGAGTGCCATCTGTATTAGAGGAATGGACAAACATCTGTCACTAAGCTCTAGTTTTTTTGGGGGGTTTTGTTTTTGTTTTTAGAGACAGAGTCTCACTTTATCGCCCTCGGTAGAGTGCCGTTGAGTCACAGCTCACAGCAACCTCCAGCTCTTGGGCTTAGGCAGTTGTCTTGCTTCAGCGTCCCGAGTAGCTGGGACCACAGGTGCCCGCCACAACGCCCGGCTATTTTTGTTGTTGTTGCAGTTTGACCGGGACTGGGTTCCAACCCGCCACTCTCGGTATATGGGGCCGGCGCCCTACTCGCTCAGACACAGGCGCTGCTTCCTAAGGTCTAGTATTGAGAGATTTCCAGCCTGCGGCCCAGGAGGCCCAGCCCCTAAAGGAACCTGCGGGATCTGGGCCTGCCACCCACACCGCGTGCTGCCAACTAGCAGCTGCCCTGGGGGAGACAGCTCTTTTCTCTGCTCCTGTTGGCCCAGGCCACTGCAGCCTGTGCTCACCGGCTCCCAAGCATTCTGCTCCAAAGACTGAAGAAGATGGAAGGACTGACTGACACACAGAGGGACTGCCAGGGACTGTGGGCAGGGGCGGGGCGAGGGCGGGAAGCTCATCCGAGGAATGGAGGCAGAATGGCAGAAGCTGATAGGGGGGGCTCTAGTTTCCTAAGTTATTGCCACCCCTCGCCCCACCTCCCCCAGTGCAGACGGCCATGGATGGAGACCCTGCCACTCTCTGCCCTCCTTTGTCCTGGAACTGCAGCGGCCACCCTCCTCCTTGGGAAACTGGCCCTCCATGCGGTGCTGCTTGTGCCCACCCAGCACACTGGCTTGGAGGCGTCCCTCTCAGCTTGGAATATTGGCAGGCAGGTGCGGCACAGAACCTGCTGAGCTAGCGGTCCATGGGACACCCCTGCACTTCCTCACACACCTCTGCAGAAAGAGGGTATCTACTTTCTTCACACACAACCCCTCCCCCCGCAGTTCCCAAGCCCCCTGCCACAGACATACGCAAGGTGGTCCCCCAAATAGGCTGTCGTACTGCTATGTGGTATGACCCAGAACAGGCTCTGTGTGCCTGGCCTACGCTGCCACTCCTGCTGCCCAGCTGAAATCTTCTGGCTTGAGGCAAATTGTATCAAGTCAGAAAAGGCAGCTGAAGTGGTTGAATGTGTATCCCTGGGAGCCTCAGGAAGCAGGACCCAGCCCTCCAGTGGGGATCAGCAACTGATATGCCCTCTTGACCTTAGAGAAAACTTGTAGGCTGAGATTCTGGTCCCCAAAGTGGTGCTGGTGGTAGTAAAATAGGTTTCAGTGGCTGGCATGTTATGGAAGAGGAGGCTGGACCAGAGGAGGTGGTCTTGTCAGGATGATAAACTCTCATAGGTAATAGCCCTCCCAGAAAACAAAGGGTAGCTCCTATGGTGTGCTGTGCTGTGGTGGTCATCCCATTTTGTATTAATTTTACATCTTGAAATGGGTTGAGTGTTGTGATTCCTTTCTCCATCCAGGTGTGGAGGAAGGTGACTGGGGAGGCTGGCTGTGTTCATAAAGATGCCCTAGAGAGGGTGGCGCCTGTGGCTCAAAGGAATAGGGCTCAGGCCCCATATGCCGGAGGTGGAGGTTTCAAACCCAGCCCCGGCCAAAAACTACCAAAAAAAGATGCCCTAGAGATGTTTAGAGACACATGCCCCCCACGAAAGACAACATTTTGGGGCAACTAGAAAATTTGTCAAAACATGCATCTGGGGGGCGGCGCCTGTGGCTCAGTGGGCAGAGCGCTGGCACCATATAGCAAGGGTGGCGGGTTCAAACCCGGCCTGGCCGAATTGCAACAAAAAAATGGCCGGGCATTGTGGTGAGCACTTGTAGTCCCAGCTACTTGGGAGACTGAGGCAAGGGAATCACCTAAGCCCAAAAGTTGGAGGTTGCTGTGAGCTGTGTGATGCCACAGCACTCTACTGAGGGTAATAAAGTGAAACTCTGTCTCTACCAAAAACAAAGAAACAAACAAAAAAACCCACATGCATCTGGGAGTATCTTATTTTCATTGTGTTCTTTCTCTGAAAGAAAGGGAATGACCCCAAGAGGGTGGAGTCCCAGGCACGCACACTGCACCCTACCTGCTGCTGGTGTACACTTACCCCAGGGCTACCTGAAGCAGCCAGGCATCAGGATTTAGGAGAGCGCTCATACCACCTCTTTGCTGTGGCCATCCATGGAGTCCTCCAGGCCAATCTTTGCTTCTGCCTGGCAGAGAGAGCAACTGGGCCTAGAGAACAGAGGGGCACAGAAACCCTTGAACCTATCTCGAAGTCCCAGAGGGACTCCTCCCACCCACCTTCTCCCCTCTCAAGTCCTCTCACAGGGCAGAGGTCCTCCAGGTGCCTCTCAAGGGAAGGCATGCCCCGGGTCACCTGGAGGTCTTTCACTGGCCAATGAAATGCCCCTCCAGTGTGGTTATTTACTGGTCCCTTCAGCCCAACATTTTTTTTTGCAGTTTTTGGCTGGGGCTGCACTTGAACCTGCCACTTCTGGCATATGGGACTGGTACCCTACTCTTTTGAGCCACAGGAGCTGCCCCTCTTTTTTTTTTTTAGAGAGACAAGAGTCTCACTTTCATCCATGGTAGAATGCCATGGTGTCACAGCTCACAGCAACCTCCAGCTGTTGGGCTTAGGTGATTCTCTTGCCTCAGCCTCCCAAGTAGCTGGGACTACTGACACCCACCACAATGCCTAGCTATTTTTTGGTTGCAGTTTGGCGGGAGGCTGGGTTTGAACCCACCACCTTTGGTATATGGGGCCGGTACTGTACTCACTGAGCCACAGGCGCCGCCCTGGCCCAACTTCTTTATCAGGATGTGTTCTCTTCCTAACCACTGTAGGGAACAGGGCAAGGGGTGACTGGAAGGGGACAGGATAAGGGGCAGACCCACACATCCAGATTCCTGGCCTGAATGAGTACAGTGGGGTTTCCCCCATAAGGGAGGCAGGTGTGTGACAGCGCTGAGGCACTGAATCCCACCACAAGTGGCCATGCAGATTGCCAATGGCCATGTAGCTCAGGGGCACTTTGGATGGGCCAGATGGGCCAGAAGCTCAAGATGACTGTGACACACTGAGAGCCACCTGGGTCCCCAAGGGAGGGTCCTCCAGAGAAGGCCCACAGCACCTGTTCTCTCTGGTAGAGCTGATGCTGCCTGGCAGGCCACTGAGCCAAAAGTCAGGACAGCTGAGAGGCCTGGGAGAGGCCCTGGCTCTCAGGTCCCTGGATTGCAGGGGCAGGAGGGATTGGGTTCCAGGGGCCCTGTGGGCCCAGTGGGCCCAGAGGGAGATGCTAGAGTGGAGGTTGGACACCTGCTAGAGGGAGACCAGACCAGGTGTGTTGTGTGCTGGGCCCAGGAGGGGTGGTGTGGCCAGACCCAGACCTGAGATGGGACATGGAGCTAGGGGTGACTGGCCTGGGAAGTGGCCTGGGGAAGTGAGCAAGCGTGCAGGGGCAGACAGGGGAGGGTGCAAGTTGGTCACCACCCCAACAGGCAGTGGGTTCTGGGCCTATCACCTGTACTATGTGCTGCTGCCAGGTAGAGACCCTGGGGAAGATAGCCCTCCTTCTCTCCCCTTCTGTTTGCAGAGGCTAGTCACCCAGTCCTCAAGCACTCCTCTATTCCAAACTGAAGGAGATGGAGGGAGGGACTGACTGACACACAGAACTGCCCTGGTTGGCCTGGGAGCAGGGGCGCTGTGGGAACATCCCTCGAGACAGACAAGAGGCTGAGGTCGGCTTGGGTTTCCAAAGCTCACACTGCCCGCCCCTCCCCCATGCTGGTGGCTGGAGGGCCTGCCACTCTCTGCTCTCAGTCCTAGAGCTGGAGCAGCCACTCTCCTTGGCTAAACTATTCCTAGATGGCTGGCTTGGTGGCTCACACTTGTAATCCCAGCACTCCAGGAGGCTAAGGTGGCTGGGTCACTTGAGCTCAGGAGTCTAAGACCCCTGAGCGAGAGCGAGATGCCATCTCTACTAAAAATAGAAAAACTAGCCGGGCATTTTGGTGGACCCCTTGTAGTCTCAGCTACTTGGGAAGAGGAGGCAAGAGGATCACTTGAGCCCAAGAGTATAAGGTGACTGTGAGCTACTGTTGTGCCCGAAATTCCCCCAAGTGGCCCCAGCAGATAAATCCGAGACACACTCCGATGTAAAAAGCAAGAGGTGAGCTTTATTTAAGCCCAGGAAGCCTGGGCCTGGGCTCTCCTGGCATGCAAGCCAAGGACGAGCCCCAAACCTGGGGTGGGGGAAGTTTTTATGGGGTACAGAAAGCAAGAAGGGTAGGGTTGGGTACGGGTACACTTTTGATTGGTGGTTGGTGATTTCATTAGTAAAAGAGGATTTGCATTGGTGGTTGATGATTTCATTAGTAAAGGAGGATTTGGATTGGTACAGGTGAGGGGTGGGGGATTTCTTAACTGGGGCTAGAGGTGATGTAGCCTAATTAGGTAGTTGAAGGAGAATACCTGAATTTTAAGGAAGTAGAAACCTATTGCCTATTATGGGAACTGTTCAAGGGACTGATACTTATTGCCTATTATGGCAGCTGTTCAAGGAAACTTATACTTATTGCCTATTATGGCAGCTGTCTGCCTAAGGTGACTAAATCAACGGCTCGATGGCTGTGTAACCAGGGGTAGGGGAGGCAGCAGGGAGTGGCCCTGTGGTTTAACAGAGCTTGTGCAGTAAATGACAAAATGGCGCTGGTCTGGCCCTTACATTATAAGTGTGCCCTTCACCCAGAAAGTGTTCAATGTACCCATTAGGTATGAATTCCCACCAACTTGAATTCTATCGTACCTTGCTTCCATATGAGTGCATAAGTATTGATTAACTAGTTCCAATTTAGTGTTGAGTACATGTAATGTTGGCTGTTCCATTCTTGTGACACTTAGGAGAATGGTCTCGGATTCCATGCAGGTCGTTACAAAAGATACTAGATCACCATCTTTTTTATGGCTGAATATCATTCTGTGGTATATGTATACCGTATTTTATTAATCCATTCAAGTTTAGCTAGTTTTAGATTTTAACTATGTTACAATCTTTAACATAGTTTGTCTCTGATAAAAATTCCTTTTTGTGGAAGATGGAACTTTGGTACAAAGAATGGTGTCTTAGTCAGCTCAGCTATTGCAACAAAATACCACGGACTGGGTGGCTTAAACAATTGATATTTATTTTCTCACAGTATTAGAGGCTAGTAGATTAAGATCAAAGTGCCCTCATGGTCAGTTTCTGGGAAGGGCTCCTTCCCCCACTCCCATCCAACAAAGAGAGACTTTAGGAAGAACAAAGAGAAAGTTTAGAGTACTTCCAAAGAGAGTTAGTTAGAAGCGGGTCCTTCTCAAGAAGGAGAAAAGGTAAGAGAGACTAAGACAAAGGCCTGCAAAGTCTCATTGACCTCTCTGTGCCTCGAGGGGGTACTGCCCTTTTCTGTTGCTCATTGGCTGTCTCTTTCTATTGGTTATTGATTACTTAGGTTCCTTCATACCCTTATTCTTCGGGGCCCTCCAGACTTCCTGGTTCAGCGGACCGGTTTTCTTCCCACTCCTCTTGAAGCCCCTTTGTTAGTGTAAGGGCTCTCTTCTTGGCCTGCGGGTGGTTGTTATAAGTCTGATCAGTCTTTATAGTGAAATAATAGAAAAATTATTAACTCATACTTTTTCAGTAAGGACCAAATTCTCTCTGCCTCCTTTCTTTTTCTGCCCAGCTGACTTATCATCCCCCTGAAGGATTTCCTTTTATGCAAAGCACCACACAGAAAGGAAATGTAAACTCTTTCTCTTTACCTTTCATCAGTTCTCTGTCTTTCAGAATTTGTTCCTATAGCCCCAAGGGTTTCTGAGTGTCCCAGATCAACAATGGGGTATGAACATCAGGCTTTAGGATTGGAAACACCTGTAAAGAGCATCTCCAACCTTGGTAGAGGAAAAACAGATAGTACATTCACATCCACCATACCTTGTGAATTTGGCTGCAATTATCTTTTTTTCTTTTTTCTTTTTTTTTGTTTTTGAGACAGGAGCCTCAAGCTGTCCCCCTGGGTAGAGTGCTGTGGCATCTCAGCTCACAGCAACCTCCAACTCCTGGGCTCAACCGAGTCTCCTGCCTCAGCCTCCCAAGTAGCTGGGACCACAGGCACCCGCCACAGCACCTGGCTATTTTTTGGTTTCAGCCATCATTGTTGTTTGGCGGGCCTGGGCTGGATTCGAACCCGCCACCTTAGGTGTATGTGGCTGGCGCCTTAGCCACTTGAGCCACAGGCGCCATGCCATCTTTTTTTCTTTATTCCCCTTAAATTCAGCAACTGCTTTACCTCAGCTATTGACATTTTTCCTTTCCACACCATTTCTCTCTTTTCTCTCTTTCCCTACTCTATTTCCTTGCTCACTCCTCTCACTTTCTAAGATAAAATAAACTCTATACTTTTATATCCTAATCTTGATCTAGATGAATTCTTTTCTCATACTGTATGGAACGTGTTTGAACTTTCCACCCTAACAATTGCCTTCTCATTGTGTCCTCACATGGCAGAAAGTGGGGATAGGAGGAGAGTGGAAAGAAAGAGAGATCATGCCTCAATGCACTGTCAGAAAAGCACTACAGCTTTTTGCTGTCCCTTCTTGCAAGGGCACTAATCCCATCATGATGGTCTCACTCTTATAACCTCATCTAGACCAAATTACCTCTCCAAGGCCCCATCTCTAAATAGCATCACATTGGGAATTAGGACTTCAACATATAAACTTGGGTGTAGGATACACAATTCAGTTTGTAACAGCAGCTGATACATAGTATAAAAGGGATATTTGTTTAAAATCTTAATTTCCCAATACAGTACAACCTCTATAGTTGACTACCTCCTTAAGTTGACCTAATTTTCATAAATTGGACACTTACCACATGTACCAATCAGTACAATAGCCCTAGTTACTCACGTCAACCACCTTTGTATGTTGACCAGTTTGTTTCACCCCTTAAATGGTAAACTTGAGGTTCTTCACCTATAATAATAAGCTAAGCAGTATTTATTAACAGAAGAATATTAGACCAGGCATGGTGGCTCACACCTGAACTCCTAACACTCTAAGAGGCCAAGGGAGGTGGATTGCTTGAGCTCATGAGTTTAAGACCAGCCTGAGTCAAAGCAAGACATTATCTCTAAAAAAAAATAGCTGGGTATTGTGGCAGGCACCTATGATGTCAGGGCACTCTACCAAATGTGACAACGTGAGACTCTTTTTCAAAAATAAATAAATAAATAAAATATCCCTTTAAAAAATAAAAACAAACAAATAAAACCCCAGAAGAATATTAGATGTGTTAGTGAGCTATAGTCTAATGTATAATAGTTTTGTCATTTAAATTTAAAGTCAATTCGCAAAAAAAATAGGTTCTTTTCTTAGAAAGAAATGGTGGCTCGGTGCCTGTGGCTCAAGTGGCTAAGGTGCCAGCCACATACACCTAAGGTAGTGGGTTCGAATCCAGCCCAGGCCTGCCAAACAACAATGACAGCTGCGACCAAAAATAGCCGGGCATTGTGGCGGGCGCCTGTGGTCCCAGCTACTTGGGAGGCTAAGGCAGGAGACTCATTTGAGCCCAGGAGTTGGAGGTTGCTGTGAGCTGTGACGCCACAGCACTCTACCCCGGGTGACAACTTGCGGCTCTGTCTCAAAAAAAAAAAAAAAAAAAAGAAAGAAAGAAAGAAATGGTGCCAACTTTTTTTTCTGTTTCTTTCATGTTCCTTTTCTCCTCTTTGTTCATTAGTTACTCTTTCTGAATCTTTGTCCATGGAGGCATTAACTAGTATACACAATGAAATCTATGACTGAATCAACAGTTCCTAGGCAACCATAGAGGTTTCCCATCTTATCATTTTAGACATTATTAGCATTTTATTTTCTAATATGTTTTTTGAATCCATAGTTAAAGAAAGGTCATGAATGAAATGAAGACAAATTGAAAATTTGACACACAACCTGTATTAAGAAAATTTGCCAACAGAACAGTAACTAATAATTAGGCTAATTCCCCCTCTTAGTTTGTATTCAGTGTGTTTTCAAATGGTGAACAAAGAAAACATTAGAGTACCTATGATACAGGATTCCACCACTCAGGGCTGGACAGAAATTCCCCTATTTTTAGGCCCAGGTGAGCTCAGAAATCAGACCTCCATTTCCAGGCACAAACAGGCAGCCTTTTTCAGGACACACCCTCTGGGCTCTAACAAGATCATGAACAAAGGAACCTGAGATGGTTTTTTGGGGTAGTTCCACCTTGAGTAGGGAACACAAATCCTAATCCCTTCTCATAGACAAAAACTGTAAGGACCTGATAAACTTGCCCTAATGGAGGAGGAATTACGTTCATTAATTTGTTAATGCACTCATTAACTTTGAAAAGATGTTTTTCCACTTACCAAGTACTGGCCAAAAATGTAATATATACCCCTAGACCAGTGGTTCTCAACCCGTGGGTCACAGCATTAGGAAGGTTGAGAACCACTGCCTTAGACAAAAGGCCCAAGAGAGAGATTATCTGATATGGGTCTTCCTCTTTGCCAGAGGCTCTGGTGCATTTTTATTGCTTCCGTATTCCTTTCTCTCTAATAAAAATCTTCTCTTACCACTGATCTGTAGTCCATGGGTTCATTCTTCAGATCCCTCAGACCAAAGACCTACTAAGGAAGAAATTGCAGTATCAGTACCACAAACTATAGAAAAACATGTAAGGCACAGTCCCTATTCTTGAGTAGTTTGAAGCTCCTCTAGAGAAAGGCAATTATAAGCACAGAATATATAGAGAATCATTAAATTCTAAGTTGGGTGATACAGAGTATCAAAGCAAGGGGAGTTCTGAAAAGTACATAGTCAAACTGAGTTTAAGTAGCCAGAATGGTTAAAAATAAAGATGACTGACAATATCAAATGTCAGAAAGGATGTAAAGTAAGTGGAACTCTCATCCATTGTTGATGGAAGCATAAAATGGTGTTATCAAAACTGCAAGGGCTTTTCAGAGTAAGTCCAGATATTACAGTGCAAAGAGCCAATTATCTAGACAATGCAGACTACCAAGAAAGAAAGGAAATTTCAATGTGAATGATATCAAAAGAATGGGAGAAATAGCTTCAAATCTCTTTGACCAATGGAGATCATAGGCTTTTCAAGGCAGGGCCATGTGTTAGCTATAGGTCATAGTGTAACTAATAGGTGGCCTTGTGCATTGCAGCAGGTTGTGTGGGGATAGTGAGTCTTGACTTCAGGAAGCTTGCTCAGAGGCTTTCACAATCTTCATTCCTTTGTCTTCCTGAAATTCTATTGTCTCTAGGAAACAACTCATAAAGGGCATCAAGCCCTACTGGCCTAAGAATCTAAAACATGAGATGAAGAAGGTTATAAAAAGCATTTAGGGGTAATTGAAATTTGTTTATAGAGCTGGGTACATGGTACCAACAATTTGGAGAAAGATCTGATAGTTTCTTTTAAAAGTGAAAATAAATGTACCTTGAAAACAATATGCTAAGAGAAATAAGCCAGACATCAAGGCCAAATATATGATTCTACTTATATGAGGTATCTAGAATAGACAAATTTATAGAGACAGAAAATAGGATAGAGGTTACCAGGGACTGGGAGTGGGAGGGATGAGGTACTAAGGTTCAATAAGTACAGAACGTCTGTTTGGGATGATGAAAAAGTTCTGAAAGTGGATACTGGCAATGGTTTCACAACATTATGAATTTATTTTATGCTACTGAATTGTACATATAAGATGGCCAAAATGTTAAATTTTATCTTCTTTATATTTTGCCACGATAAAAAGATCACATACTCAGAAGAATAAAAAAAAAAAATCAGAGCATATCACCAAACCCCCCCAACCAAAAGAAAACAAAACTCTAATAAAACATACCACCCTTTTTACTCAGCAATTCCAACTTTAGATATTTATGTAAGAAAAATAAACACATATGTCTACAAAAACATTTGTATAATAAAGTATGTCGAGGTCTTGCCCGGAGAGCAACATCCACTGAGACCTGTGGAAACTGACAGTGATCAACCAAAGAAATATAGAGTTAGAAGCGACCTTAAAGAAAGACAAGAGACATAGAGTAGAATTAAAAGTAAGACCTCAGGGGTCCATTGTCCATCGTGGGATTCCCTCACTGAGGGTTTGCTCCAATGTGATTTGATTAAAGTCTATTTGCCCAAAGGGTAAGATGAGGGAGGGAATAAAGACTCAGCAGTTTCTGGGATTGATCATATCAGTTCCTATTGTTATTATTATTAACTTTAAGGGTAGCCTTCAGAAATCTGAATCTGAGCCTTGTATTGGGACAGCCTCCTGCTTGAGGTCACAGATTTCTAGACAGGTGTTAAGCTCCGCTAGTTCTCTGTGGAGTAAACCACCTATGTTGATCTCCTCTGAGGTGAAGGAACCCCGAGGCCAGGGTAGACTCCCACCTCATAAAACAGACCACCTGCTGGGAGACTTTTCAGGCAGGGATTTTCCGAGCACTGGCTGACTGATTATATTCCTGGGACTCCCTGGGACTCCCTGGGTGCTTGGGGCGCCTGGGACTCC
>CAUYQV010100785.1:0-21210 GCA_963574575.1 Galagoides demidoff
GCGCCTGTGGTCCCAGCTACTTGGGAGGCAGAGGCAGGAGACTCGCTTGAGCCCAGGAGTTGGAGGTTGCTATGAGCTGTGATGCCACGGCACTCTACCCAGGGGGATAGCTTGAGGCTCTGTCTCAAAAAAAAAAAAAAATAGGACTCATCTATTTCCTGTCTGCAGGAAAACACACCTCATGTCAAAAGAGAAATTAAAACTCAGAGTTAAGGGTTGGAAGTCAATTTTCAGGCAAACATAATTCGGAAGAAAAGAGGGGTTGCGATCTTATTTTTAGATACATGTGGATTTAAAGCAACTAAAGACAAAAAAGGCAATGATGGTCACTTCATATTGGTCGAGGGAAAAATACAATAAGACATTTCAATTCTAAATATTTATGCACTCAATTTAAATGCTCCCAGATTCTTGAAACAGACCTTACTTACTCTGAGCAATATGATATCCTGTAACACCATGGTAACAGGGGACTTTAACACCCCTCTCTCTGAGCTGGACAGATCCTCTAAACAGAAATTAAACAAAGATATAAGGGACTTAAATGAAACCCTAGAACAACTGTGCTTGACAGATATATATAGAACACTCCATCCCAAAGATAAAGAATATACATTCTTCTCATCATCCCATGGAACATTCTCCAAAATTGATCATATCCTAGGCCACAAAACAAACCACAGCAGAATCAAAAGAACTGAAATTTTGCCTTGCATCTTCTCAGACCACAAGGCACTACAAGTGGAACTGAACTCCAACAAAAAAGCTCAATTTCACACAAAGGCATGGAAGTTAAACAACTTTATGCTGAATGACAGTTGGGTGCAGAAAGAAATAAAAAAGGAAATCATTAACTTCCTTGCAACATTGAAGATACAAGTTACCAAAACCTGTAGGATACAGCAAAAGCAGTCCTGAGAGGAAAACTTACTCACTTTAAGAAGCCTACATTCAAAAAACAGAAAGAGAGCACAGCAACAAACTCACAAGCCATCTGATGGAACTGGGAAAAGAACAATCTAAGTCTAAACACAGCAGAAGAAAAGAAATATCCAAAATTAAATCAGAGATTAATGAAACTGAAAACAAGAGAATCATTCAGAAAACTAATGAAATAAGGAGTTGTTTTTTTGAAAAGATAAATAAAATAGATAAATCTTTGGCCAGACTAACTAGAAATAAAAAAGTAAAGTTTCTAGTAACTTCAATCAGAATTGATAAAGGGGAAATAAAAACTGATGCCACAGAGATACAAGGGATTATCTCTGAATACTACCAGAAACTTTATGCTCAGAAATTTGACAATATGAAGGAAATGGATCAATTTTGGAATCACACCCTCTCCTGAGACTTAGCCTGGATAAAATAGATCTCCTGAACAGGAGTGCTTTGAATCTCAAGCACTGAGATCACAGAAACAATAAAAAATCTCCCCCCCAAAAAATGCCTTGGTCCAGATGGCATCACACCAGAATTTTATCAAACCTTCAAAGAAGAGTTTATTCCTATATTGTAGAAATTATTCAAAAAAATTGATGAGGAAGGAATCTTCCCCAACACATTCTATGAAGCAAACATCACCCTGATACCCAAACCAGGAAAAGACCCAACTAAAAAGGAGAACTTTAGACCAATTTCACTAATGAATACAGACACAAAAGTTCTCAACATAATCCTAGCCAATAGATTACAGCTTATTATCAAAAGTCATAGATCATGATCAAGTAGGTTTCATCCCAGGGATGCAAGTCTGGTTTAATATATGGAAATCCATAAACGTTATTCACCATAGCAACAGAAGTAAAAACAAAGCCCAAATTATCCTCTCAAAGGATGCAGAAAAAGCACTTGATAAAATCCAGTATCCTTTTCTAATTAGAACACTGAAGAGTTTCGGCATAGGTGAACTCATTTCTTAAACTGATTGAAACTATCTATGATAAACCCACAGCTAATATTTTACTGAATGGAATAAAACTGAAAGCTTTTCCACTTAGAACTGGAACCAGACAAAGTTGTCCTCTGTCGCCAGTTTTAGCCAATACAATTAGGCAAGACAAGAAAATAAAGAACATCCAAATGGGAGCAGAGGAGGTCAAACTCTCCCTCTTTGCTGACGATATGATCTTATACTTAAAGAACCCCAAAGACTCAACCGCAAGACTCTCGGAAATCACCAAAAAATACAGTAATGTCTGGGATATAAAATCAACGTCCACAAGTCAGTTGCCTTTTGTATATGCCAACAGTAGCCAAGATGAGAGGCTAATTAAGGACACAACTCCCTTCATAGCCCCAAAGAAAAGGAAATAATCAGGAATATACCTAACAAAAGAGGTGAAGGACCTCTATAAAGAAAATTATGAAACCCTAAGAAAAGAAATAGCAGAGGATATTAACAAATGGAAGAACATATCATGCTTATGGCTGAGAAGATTTAACATTTTTAAAACATCTGTACTTCCCAGAGCAATCTACCAATTCAACACCATCCCTATTAAAATATCAACATCCTACTTTCAAGACCTGGAAAAAATGATTCTGCATTTTGTATGGAACCAGAAAAAAACCCGTATAGCTAAGGCAGTTCTTAGTAATAAAAAGAAAGCCAGGGGGGTATCACCATACCAGATTTTAGGCTGTACTACAAGGCTGTAGTGGTCAAGACAGCATGGTACTGGCACAAAAATAGAAACAGACATTTGGAATTGAACAGAGAACCAGGAAATGAAACCAACAACTTATAACCACTTAATCTTGATAAACCAAACAAGAACATCCACTAGGGGAAAGACTCCATATTCAATAAATGGTGCTGGGAGAACTAGATAGCCACATGTAAAAGACTGAAACTGGACCGCACCTTTCTCCACTCACAAAAATTGATTCAAGATGGATAAAGGACTTAAATTTAAGGCATGAAACGATAAAAATCCTCAAAGAAAGAAGAGGAAAAACACTGGAAGATCTCGGGCTAGAGAAAGACTTTATGAAGAAGACTGCCATGGCAATAGAAACAACAGCAATCATAAACAAATGGGATTTAATTAAACTTAAAAGCTTCTGTACAGTCAACGAGACAACAACCAAAGCAAATAGACAACCTACACAATGGGTAAGGATATTTGCATATTTTGAATTAGACAAAAGCTTAATAACTAGGATCTATAGAGAACTTAAATTAATCCACAAGAAAAAGCCCAACAATCCCATACATCAATGGGGAAGAGAGAGGAACAGAACCTTCTCTAAAGAAGACAGACAAATGGCTAGCAAACATATGAAAAATTGTCCATCATCCCTAATTATTAGAGAAATGCAAATTAAAACCACCCTGAGATATCATCTAACCCCAGAGAAAATGGCCTGTATCACAAAATCTCAAAACTGCAGATGTGGAGAGAAAGGAACTTTTATACTGCCGGTGGGACTGCAAACTACTACAACCTTTTTGGAAGGAAGTAAAGAGAAACCTCAAAGAACTCAACCTGGACCTCCCATTTGATCCTGCAATCCCACTACTGGGCATCTATCCAGAAGGAAAAAAAAACAAACCTTTTATTATAAAGACACTTGTACTAGACTGTTTTATCACAGCTCAATTTACAATCATTAAAATGTGGAAACAACCTAAATGCCCCTCAACCCAGGAATGGATTGGCAAGTTGTGGTATATGTATACTATGGAATACTATTCAGCCATTTAAAAAAAAAATGGAGATTTTGCAGCATTTGTATTAACCTGGAAGGAGGTGGAACACATTATTCTTTTTTTTTTTTTTGAGACGGAGCATCAAGCTATCCCCCTGGGTACATTGCCATGGCATCACAGCTCACAGCAACCACCAACTCCTGGGCTCAAGCCAGTCTCCTGTCTCAGCCTCCCAAGTGGCTGGGACTACAGGCGCCCGCCACCACGCCCGGCCATTTTTTTAGTTGCAGCCATCATTGTTGTTTGGCGGGCCCGGGCTGGGGATTCGAACCCGCCACCTTAGGTGTATGTGGCTGGTGCCTTAGCCGCTTGAGCCGAGCCAAGAACACACTATTCTTAGTGAAGCATCACAGGAATGGAGAAGCATGAATCCTACGTATTCAACTTTGATATGGGGAGAATTAATAACAATTAATGACATGGTAGGGCATGGGGGAAAGGGAGAGCAGATAGAGAAGGAGGGGTGAGGGAAAGGAAAAAAAAAAGAAAATAGTTAACTAATTCTCACATAAATTGGATTTAATTTTGGCCAAAACACATTGTTTGAATAATAATTTTTAATTCAACTTGTTAATGTGTTGTTTAGGATATTGCATCCTCATTTATAAGTGAAATAAGTTTATAATTTCTCTTTATAATAATGTGTTTTTTCCAATTTTAATATCAGGTATATCCAGACGAAGTAGAATGATTTTGAAGTATTTCTTCTTTTTCTATTGTCTATAACAGGCGTCCTCAAACTACAGCCCATGGGCCTCATACAGCCCACCTAGGACATTTATCTGGCCAGCTGGGTGTTTTTGCCACTGCTGCCTGTCCTGCTTAGCAGCCGACTCATCCTAGGGCCTGTAGTCTGGCCCTCCAGTGGTCTGAGGCACAGTGAACTGGCCCCCTGTTTAAAAAGTTTGAGGACCCCTGGTCTATAAGATTTGGCATGATCTGTTTTTTGAAATTATCTTCTTTTTTTAATAAATATTAGTTGTCTATTTTTTGAGACTTTGGAAAAAAAATAAGAAGTTAAAGGATGACTCCATACTGAACTTCAGAGTCAAAGCATTCTATGATAGACATACTCTTATCTGACAATGTGAATGTTACATAGACATACTCTTATCTGACAATGTGAATGTTACTTTTTTGCATTATTATTGTTGCTTAATATTTCATTGCAGCAATCATCTGATTTCTTTTCTGAATGTATTTATCTCCGTTCTTTCTTTACGAGGTTTTTGTTTCTAGTCCTTATCTTAAACATTGTTATTGTTATTAAATTTTAAGCCTTTTTAATTTTGTGAAGGCAAATAGTGGAAATCAAACAAACATGTATCTGTATAGACAAAATTAAAAAACAAATATATACCCAGGAATTGTGGCGCATGTCCATAGCCCTAGCTACTCAGTTATAGTGAGCTATGCACTCCAGGCTGGGGAACAGAATGTGACCCTGTTTCTGCGGATGAGAGTGAAGGGACAGGACAGGACAGGACTGGACAGGACCGGGACGGGGAGGGCAGGGAGTGGAGGAGAGAGGGAGTGAAAGAGAAAAAAAGAGACTGAGAATGAATGGCTAATAACTTTAGAAAGAAAAAAATGCCCGGTGCAGTGGCTCATGCCTGTAATCCTAGCACTCTGAGAGCCTGAGGCAGGGGGATTAACTGAGTTCAGGAGTTCATGACCAGCCTGAGCCAGAGTGAGACCTATCTCTAAAAATAGCCAGTTGTTGTGGCAGGTACCTGTAGTCCCAGCTACTTGGGAGGCTGAGGCAAGAGGATTGCTGTGCCCAAGAGTTTGAGGTTGCTGAGCTATGACGCCCCACACCCTACCCAGAGCAACAAAGTGAGACTCTGTCTTTAAAAAAAAGAAAGAAAAAAAAAGTCATAACTTGCAAATGACATAATTGTGAATACTGAAAATCCAAACTTGTCATGTAAATGTAGAACTAATAAGATTTTAGCAAAGTTGCTAGATATAAAAAAATTAGTATGTCAAGTTAAACTGCATTTTTGTACAATAGCAACACACTGAACATAAAATTTAAAATAAATAGCATTAACAGTATTACGGAAGAATTTCATGTACACGGCAATAAACTTCACGAAAGATTCTCAAGACACCCATAGAGGAAAACATAACATCTCACTGATTTAAAGACCTTAATAAATGCAGAAATATGATATTTCATTGCTGTAAATGAATGCTATAAAGACATTAAGACATCACTTTTTCCAAATTGGTCTATGAATTCACAAGAATCATAACCATGACTCCGCTGAACTACAGGCTACTGTTAAAGTGTTCAGAGCATGTCTGAGGTAAGCTAGACTACCAAGTTATAACACTACAATGATTAGTCCTATTAAATGCATTTTAAGTCCTATTTACAATTTACGATGCATTTATTGGAAAGTAACCCAAATGTAAACTAAGAATCATTTGTATATAAAATACAGAAAACAAACAGTAAAACGGCAGATGTAAATTCTACTTCATTAAATATAAACACCACAATTAAAAGGCAGTGATCCGCAAAAGCAACTAAAAAAAAGCACACATGATCAAACTATACCTTGTCTACTAGAGACATTTTAGATTCAAAGATATAAATGGGATGAAAATAAAGGAATGAAATAACAGTAATAATAACTACATAGGTAAATGTAAAATATATATATATTTAGGTTAGAGACTGTACTTTTACTTTTTGGTTAGCAACTCCTCTTTTGTTATACACACAATTTAAAACACAATTACATAAAATAATAAATCTACATTGATTACCATTATTTATTAATAATTTTAAATAATAATAAATCATTTATGATAACATAAAAGAGTGAAGGATGGAGCTATACAGGCTCAAAATTTTTGTGTACTATTGTTAGGTTTGGAGGTGTGGGGTGGTGATGATACCGGAAAAGTGGCGCCCCAGCCAGCTCAGCCGAGCAGGGCTTGAGGACCTGCCACCTCTGTCTTGGTGGCAACAGCTGGCAGAGGAACTGGCAGGTTGGAGCAAGCAGATGGGAGCTTCCCACCCCCACCAAAGGCTTCAGTAGAGCTGTGCTAGAGGACCTGCCGGCTCTGCCTTGGCGGCAGCTGGCACAGAAACCAACAGGCTGGAGCAAAATGGGGAGCTTCTCTCCCCCAACAGAGGCTCCAGTCGTCAAAAGAACCAAATACGTGCTGGGAAAGACACTAGCACCGTGCTGTCTCCTCACATGGACTTCTGGCGATTCCTCCAGGGCATCCCTGACTGGTCCGTTTTCAAAACCTATTCACGATTAGTCTATTTTCAAGACCCAAAAGCTCATTGGACAACTGCCCCTATATAAGCCAGAGACCCTGAGCACAGACTTGGGCAGATGTCAGGAGAAGAGCAAAAAGGTTTGGCTCTGTAACACTTATATCCTGCTCTATGAGATTTGCCCCTTTGTAAGAGCTGTAAACACTCACAAGGGGGTTCGCCCCTTTGTAAGAGCTGTAAACACTTGCAAGGAGGTTTGATCCTTTATAAGAACTGTAACACTCGTATTATAAAACCTATCTTACTGCTAATCCTACTCTACAAGGAGGTTTGGCTTGTTATAAGAGCTGTAACACTTATACCTGTTGAATAAAACCTATCCTGTGGTCCAGTCGCTTCATTCTTCGAACCGCCGAAACCAAGAGCCTGGAAATTCAGTATCAAAGATCTGGTATCAGTGATGGGTAAATAGGTGGCAAGAAAATGGCTAAGTGTGGACAGCCAGAACTCAACTGTAGCTAGGAACCAAATTGCTGCTACCCCCTGCTCTCAAGTGGGAACATACTCAGTAAAAAGTCCTAGTCACGGCTCAGCGCCTGTGGCTCAATTGGGTAAGGCGCCAGCCACATACACCCAAGGTGGCAGGTTCGAATCCCCAGCCCGGGCCCGCCAAACAACAATGATGGCTGCAACCAAAAACTGGCCGGGCGTTGTGGCGGGTGCCTGTGGTCCCAGCTACTCGGGAGGCGGAGGCAGGAGACTCGCCTGAGCCCAGGAGTTGGAGGCTGCTATGAGCTGTGATGCCATGGCACTCTACCCAGGGGGATAGCTTGAGGTTCCATCTCAAAAAAAAAAAAAAGAAGTCCTAGTCACCTTTAACTGACTCATTGTTACCTAAGTAGCATAGCAGGGGTAGAGCTTTCCTGAAGGATTCTGGAGAAAACTCTTGTGTAGTAAGGAAAACTGTTTTGTAACTACATTGTTATTTAATTTGTTAAATAACCTCAACCTGTCAATTACCCCAAACAGCAAGAAATGACAACCAATCTGCCAGGAAAAAAGCAGGACAAACTAGTGAGCATATAAAAGGCAGTGTGTGCTCAGATTTTGAAGTCTTTCTCCACTCATGAAAACTAACCTGTTCTTCTCTTTCTGGAACGCATTTTCACTTTGTGTCATTTTTGTGTAGCTTCCTTCTTCACTTTCACTTCATATACTTCCTTCTTTTTCCTGTAATAAATTGTGTGGAATTGCTCTATATCTCTGACTACATCGCCAGCTTGACTCAGTATCAGTATTCGTTCTTGACAGTAGGAACTGGGGGATCTGGTAGCATGCAGATAAATGTAATACTGTGGAAAATAGACTGGTAGTATTTTGGGTTTTCTGTCTGTTTTTTATTTTATTTTATTTTATTTTTGAGACAGAGTTTCACTTTGTCACCCTCTGTAGAATACCATGGAGTCATAGATCACAGCAACCTCAAACTCCTGGGCTCAAGTGATTTTTCTGCCTCAGCCTCCAAGTAGCTGGGACTACAGGAGCCCACCACAATGCCTGTCTATTTTCTTTTAGAGATGGGGTCTCACTCTTGCTCAGGTTGGTCTCAAACCCGTAAGTTCAGGCAATCTACCCACCTTAGCCTCCCAGAATGCTAGGATTACAGGCATGAGATACTGTGCCTGGTCCCCAGTAGTATTTTGAACTAAACTGTTATAAATTAAATATTAATTACAATTTTCAGGACTGAGGAAATAATTAAGATACATACTGTAAAACAAATAATAAGGGAATCAAAATGGTACACAAGAAAACACCTAACACAAAAGAAGGTGATAACTGAGGACGGACCTGATAAAAAAGATATGACACATAGAAAACAAACTGCAGAATGGCAAACTCCTCTCTTATTAGTAATTTCATTAGCTAGAAATAGATTAATCTCTCCAATTAAGAGAGACAGTCTAGAAGAATGAATTTTGAAAAGTACTCAACTAAAAACCGTCTATAAGAGACTCACTTTAGAGCCACAGACACAAACTAGTTCTACGCTGGGCAACAGAGGGAGACCCTACCTTAAAGAAACCAAAAAACCAAAAAAACACAAATATATATATACACCTAAAAACACAACCCCAAAACATATGAGACACAAGTACCTGGAGATAAAGTTAACAATAGCTGGAAATTTCAACATCTCCCTTTCAATGATGAATAGAACTATCTAAGACATAAGTAAGGAATTAGAAGGCTTGAACAATGCTATTAACCAATAAGATCTATCAGATACATATTAAATGAATATGCCACTAAACAACAGTGAAATATACATTCTTCTCAAGTGAACATGGAACATTCTCTAAGATAGATCATCTGTTAGGCCAGAAAACAATTCTCAACAGGAGAGTAGAGAGAGAATGAAGTAAATTTAAAAATATATATATTTACTGAACTCTGTTTAAAAATGGTAAAAATGATAAATAATATACATATATTTTACTGCAGAAAATAATTTTAAAAACTAAAATATAACGTATCTTTTCGCACCAAAATAGAAGAAAACTTAAAATCAGTAATAGAAAAAAAATTGGAAAATTCACAAATACATGTAATTAAATAATATACCCTTAAACACCTAATGGATCGGCTCGGCAATCGGCTAAGGCGCCAGCCACGTACACCTGTACACCTAAGGTGGCGGGTTAGAATCCCCAGCCCGGGCCCACCAAACAATGATGGCTGCAACCAAAAAATGGCCGGGTGTTGTGGTGGGCGCCTGTGGTCCCAGCTACTTGGGAGGCAGAGGCAGGGACTTGCTTGAGCCCAGGAGTTGGAGGTTGCTATGAGCTGTGATGCCATGGCACTCTACCCAGGGGTATAGCTTGAGGCTCCGTCTCAAAAAAAAAAAAAAAAAACACCTAATGGATCAAAGAAATTACAATGAATTAGAAAATTCCTTGAGGAAAAGTAAAATGAAAACAGAACATACCAAAACTTAAGAGATAAAGCAATGCAGTATTTAGAGGGAATTTTATAGCTATGAAAGCCTACTTTAAAAAAATAAGAAAGATCTCAAATAACCTGTCTCTATAAAACTAGTAAAGTGACAAACTAAATAAATCCAAAGCAAGTACAAAGAAAAGAAATGCTATTGATATAGGACAACGTGGCACCATGTCCTGCCACCTTAGCCCTGGCAGTGTTGATGCTGCTACAGCAGGAGCAACCAGCTTGCTGAAAGGGCCAGACACCTGCAGGGGAGAGGCTAGTGCCTTGCCATCTACTCCCAGGCACTTCTGATTGGTCAATTTCATGGATGGTGCCTTGCAGTCTCAAGTAAGTTTCCAGGGCCAGAGAGTTCTGGCACCTTGCTGCTGATTGGACAACTGGCTGTAACTGACAAAGACCTATACCCTAAAAGTCATCATTGAGTTCTGGCAAAACAATCCCCTGTGACTATTTAAACCCCTGAGCAGAGAGCCCAAAGACAGACCTCTAAGAGGGAATAGGAGAGCTTGTTCCCTTCCTGGGTTCTCTCTGCCAGGAGCTTTTGTTTTTTTGTAAGTTGTAATTTTTGTTTCTGTGAATAAACCCTGACTTACCACTGATATTGTGGTCCATGGATTCATTCTTCGAATCACCCAGACCAAGAATCTGATCAGATTTGGTGAGCCAGCCAGGAGAGAAGATGAAAGATCTGGTATCATATTTAGTGGCCAGTATGGGGACAGCAGATGGAAAGAAGACATCTGTGGTAAATAATGGGACCACTTACCTCTATCCTGTTTTTCTCTGTAGCTATCCTAGTGGAGATTAATAAATTCAATGCCCACCAGCCTGTAACTGTGCATAGGGTAGATGCTGACTTCCAGGTCATGGGCAAGAAACCGTTGGGGTACGAACTTTCTAATTCCCCTTGGTTCCGGAAAGGTGCCAAAGGGAATGTTAAATGACTTTTGAACCTATTCTCTATTTACTTCTTTTCCCTGGTTGAGAGCTGAGTAAGGAGGTAGCACTCAGATACCCTGGGATCCCTAGCAATGGTTCTGACCCCAAGCCTTGGGGGGCCCTTCAAAAACTTGTGCTCTCCCAGCTTTTACTGTCTTCTCTTCTCCTCTATGATCCCAATTTTTTTCTATTTATCTCGGCAGACCTCTTCTAGTTCTCTTCCTCTCCTTGATCGTATATATGCTTTGTTTGAATGTAGGTAAGAATTGTTTATAATATTTAGTTAATTTTGTAAGTGTATTCTGGTATTTTTAGTGTATTTTTAGAAGTGTGTATTAGATGTTTTAAGGGGGCTTCGAATGTTGTAGGTGGGTTGAAAGTTTTTACTTTTCATTGGTGTTTTTATGTCCCTAAAAAAAAAAAAAGGCTAACCGTGTTAGAGGTCAGCCTCAAACAAAGGGCAAAATGACTTCCCTCCACAGTTTGTCTGGGCAACCAGAGGCCTGCGAAGGGAAGCCCAGGAACTCCCCAAGGTGGGAATGGCCCTGAACCTTGGCTACCGCTCAGTCTCTTGAAAATAAAGAAGAGCGATGAAAATGACCCTGGGTATCTGATTTCTTCTGGTGTGGGGAAGTTTAAGATAATTCTAGGTTTCTCTAGGACTTTGGCTAAGCACAACTAATTGTGATACAAAAAGTTTCAAAGTGTGTCTCAACCCTGATTTGTAACTAAATTTCATTTTTGTTGCCTTGGTAAACTTTGGGAAAGAAAGAGGAGGTTGGAAAAGCACAGCATTCAACACCAAGACCTGCTCATGCCAGAAAGCCTACTTTCCTTTTTGTTACAGGGCATTTAGAAAAAGCTTGTACAGATTCTATAGAGTTAAATGTGCAAACATTGCACAGCCATTTTCTCCAGGATGACAAGACCCACTTTGATTGATACTCTGAGGCTACTGGAAGGAAGTGGCAGAAAATATGCTGGGGGGAGGCAGGGGGCGGGTAACTAGGCTCCCTGATACCTGATTTCTTGGAGCTGTGCTACTGGCACGTTACAAGCACAGGAGAATCAGTGGGCACTAAGCGCTACACTGGTAAGAGTGGCTAATTCCAGACAAGCGCAGGGGCTGAGAAGGCCACTCTCCTCAGGGATTCTTCCCTAAACATTGGAAGGTCGCTTCCTTTTGTTTGCTTGGAATTGGTCAGAGGATGCTCTGGGTGGGGATTAAGATGCTGCATGTTTGTTCTTTCTCACAGATGGGTAATATATTCTTGCGACAGAGAACACCCCACTGGGTTGTATTCTGGAACACTGGGACAAGTTTGATCCCCAGATGCTGAAAAAAGAATGTATGGTTTTATTCTGTACCCAGGCCTGGCCTCAGTATCAACTCTCCACTGGTGAACAATGGCCCCCAGAGAGTACTCTTAATTATAACACCATTTTTTCAGTTAGATATTTTTTGTAAACAGGAAGAAAAGTGGTCCAAGATGCCCCATATGTGAGCTTTCTTTTCCCTCAGGGACAACTCCCAACTGTGTTAAGAACTGTCAGATAGATTCTACTCTCTTAGCTGTAGTAACTTCCCCCAGGGTCAGGAATTCTCGAGGGAGACACTGGCACCACCTAGTTCAAACCCTCCATCTACTTCTCCCACACCTTCCTGTGTGTTCAGAAAACTCCAAGAGGGAGGCTGTCCTAAGAGTTTTTTCTGATCCTACTGCAACCCCCCCCCCCAGAAGGCAACCATATCCTTCTTTGTGTCCCTTGGTTGAGCCTGTGAACGATGAAAGGAGAAGTGCATGAGTATACACTTCGTTTTCTCTAGCAGATTTAAAGCAAATTAAAGTTAATTTAGGAAAATTTTCTGATGACCCCGATAAGTACATAGACATTCATTCTCCAAGGGTTAGGACAAAGCTTTGACCTCTCTTGGAGAGAGATAATGTTGCCATTAGATCAAACTTTAACGTTTAATGAAAAAAATGAAGTCCTGGATGAAGCTAAGAAGTGAGGTGATTTATGGTTCATGCCGGATACTGATGGCAGTATGTCTCCTGGGGAAAGGGACAGATAGCCCACAGGAAGACAGGCAGTTCCCTTTGAGGATCCCAAATGGGACCCTGAGAAAGAAGGTGACTGGTGGCATAAACATTTTCTAACATGTATCCTAGAAGGTTTACCTCAGTCCAGGAAAAAGCCTGTGAATTATTCCAAGTTGTCTACTATTTGCCAGAAGCAAAACAAGAGTCCCTCAGCCTTTCTTGAGAGGCTTAGGGAGGCAATGAGAAAACACACCCAATTGACACCCAACTCCAAAGAGGGTCAAATTATTTTAAAAGACAAATTTATCACTCAAGCAGCCCCAGACATTCAAAGAAAACTCCTGAAATTAGCTCTAGGCCCAGATCATAACCTGGAAAATCTTAAAACAGCCATTATGGTCTTTTTTAACCAAGATCAGTAGAAAAAAGAGGAAAAAGAGAGAAGGGATCAAAAAAGAATGATGGCTCTAGTAATGGCACTCCAACAAATGAGCACCTTTCAGGGGCAGGGGGAAGCCAGATGTGCTAGGGACAAGTGCTTCCAATGTGCTCAGGCTGGTCACTTCAGAAAGGACTGCCCCTAGCAGTACTGCTGGCTGGGCAAACCACCAGGCCCCTGTCCAGAATGTAAGGGTAACCACTGGAGGGTGGCCTGTCCCCCGAGGCAAAGGCCTCCTGGACAGTGATCCCATCCATGCCCAAACTGGGTTGAGGGTGCCCAGGGCAGATTCTCATGGCTCCAGCTTGTGTCATACCCATCAAGAGCCCTGGGTTTGCCTTATAGTGGAGGGCCAAGAGATAAGAGTTTCTTCTAGACACTGGAGCAACCGTTTCCATACTTCTTTCTAACCCTGGTCTTTTACTCCCTAAATCCATAACTATACAGGGATATCTGGAAAGCCGGTTCCCAAATTTTTCTCTCAGCTTTTAAGCTGCAATTGGGATGACTGGCTATTCTCTCATGCCTTCCTAATCATGCCTGAAAGCCCTGCTCCCCTTTGGGGGAGAGACATACTAACTAAAGCAGGAACAACCATTTTATATGAATATGGGACAGGAACTTATATTGTATCTTCCCTTATTAGAGACAGAAATTAACCCAAAATTGTGGGTTACTGAAGGACAGGTGGGAAGGGCAAGATATGCTCAACTAGTCCAAATTAAGTTAAAGAATCCTGACATCTATCCCAGTCAAAAACAACATCCTCTAAAAATAGACGTTAAGAATGGACTAATACCCATAATACAGAACCTAAAGCAACAGAAATTATTAATACCTTACAATAGTCCATATAACACTCCTATTCAAGGAGTGCCAAAACCAAATGGAACCTGGAGGCAAAGATCTCCACATTATAAACAGAGCGGTTAATCCTCTCTATCCTGTAATCCCAATCCATATACCTTATTGTATCACATCCCTGAAAAGGTTGCCCACTTCATAGTCTGAAGACTTGGAAGATGCCCTCTTTTGCATTCCACTTCATAAAAATTCCCAATACCCTTTTATTTCTGAAGACCCCTCTGACTCCAACACCCCGCTTACTTGGACTGTGTTACCCCAGGGATTTGTTCGGACAAGCCTCAGCCAAAGACTTGAGTCATTTTTCATATCCTACAGCAACCTTTATTCAGTATGTAGATGGCATTCTTTTGGGAACATCAGATGCAGAGGGATACCACAAAGCTACACAAGCTCTCTTAAACTTTCTAGCCAATAGTGGATACAAAGTTTCCAAGGCTAAAGCCCATTTATGTGTCCCGGAAATTCACTATTTGGGTCTCCAGCTTCACAGGGGAAGAGAGTCTTGGGCAAAGAGAGAGTAAAACCAATACTGGCTCACCCTAAACCTCAAACTCTCAGACAACTTCAAGGCTTCTTAGGAATTACAGGCTTTTGCAAACTCTAGATTCCTGGATATAGTGAAATAGCTAAACCACTCTATTCTTTAATTTAAAATGCTCAAAAAGAGGGCCTAGTCACTTTAGAATGGGAACCAGAAACATGCATTCCAACAGTTAAAAACTGCTCTTTTGCATCCCCCTGCTTTGAGTCTTCCCACTGGACAACAGTTTAATCTGCATATTACAGAACAAACTGGAATTGCCCTGGGAGTTTTGGCTAAGAGACCAGACAGTCCCAATTTTTAACAATTTGTCCTGTGGTGTTTTTAAAAAAAAGTCCCGATTTTAGAAAAGAATGCACGATAAGCTAGGGAACAGAGGGAGAATGGGAAGGGAATATACAGTTTTCAGCTGCCATGTGGCTATTTTAACAGGGTATGAGTTTTATATTATTTTTGTTAATTTTATAATGTTAAACTTTAATAATAAGTAATAGTTGTTGAGAACTGATCATTGAGAAAAGCTTATCAAAAGTTCGCATTGTTGATCAGCTGTTAGAATTCGACCACCATTGTTGGGACTTAATGAACAATGGCATTTTTTGGCACTGGCAACCACAAAAACATTTTGTAACTATCTCTTAGCCGATACACATTGTACTGCGTGCTAGTGCTAGCTAAACTAGTGCTGATGTCAACAAATCAGCTATTCAGATAATTTAGATAAGTGATTTATTTATTTCATGAATTTAGCAGACAGTACTCGTATTATTTATATTTTATAGTGGCAGCAAAAAGTCTAGCTCCCACCTTGAAAGTAACACTTATGACTTACAAGGTATCATTCTTAAAAAAATATATTGATAAGAAAAAGGTTAAATCTTGGGCATCAGCAAAAATCACAGTAGAGAACAAATGGTTAGAAATATTTCATCATTTTGAAACAAACCATGTTCCATACAATAATGCACTAAAAATTGTGGGATACGCGCTGTCCTTACCAGGAACTAATGCTGCAACTGAACGCATTTTTTCCAACAGTAAATGAAGTGTGGACATCAGAAAAATCACAATTAATTGTTGAGACTTTGAAAGCCATTTTATGTGTGAAATATAATTTAACAAATTCTTGTGAAAAATTTCATGACCTTTTAAACAATGATAGCAATCTACTAAAAAAATTCACTCAAATGAGAAATACGCCAAAGAATAAAATAATACTATACATAATTTTTAATGTATTATATTTGTAAATCATACTTATGTTGAAATTTAAAAAATATATTACAATACTATTTTTGTGTTCTATAAAAATTTTTGTTGCTTCATACAGACCAAAATTTTAATTAAGAACCACCACTACCACCCCACCCCAGTCAATGGTATCAGGCTTTACCAATGTTAAAATCTGGTCACCTTAGTTTTGGCCCAGTCCCGGGGTCCAGTTCTACAACCTATAGCATATCTTAGTACAGAAATTCACACCATGGCCAAGGGATGGCCAAACTGTCTACAAGTTGTAGCAGCTATAGCCCTCTTAACCCAAGAAGCAACCAAACTAACTTTAGGAAAAGATCTTTTTCTCATGACCTTATTTGGGAGGAATCACTTAAGAATCATGCACCTCAATATACTCAAAAGGAGAAAGAACGGGTTTTGTCCAGAGACTATTCACTACTTCGATCAGGCTGGCTACAAAATAAAAGCAGACTTCTGTTATTATCTGCTATAGTCCAATGGAGAATACCTAAAATTTTACACCAGTCTTTTCATTTTGGCACCAAAAGTACCTATCAAATGACTAAGGCTCTCTTTAAAGGCAAAAACCTATATGAAGCCATAAAACAGATAATGAGGACTTGTACAATATGTCAGAGAAACAATCCTTTAAATCACCATCTAACTCTCCCAGGTATACAGAGACATGGTAGATATGCAAGTGAATATTGGCAAATATTCACTCACTCACTTCCGTAAAGTACATGGCATACAATATTTACTGGTATTTGTGGATACTTTTACTAATTGGGTTGAAGCATTCCCTTGTAGGACAGAAAAGGCCCAGGAAGTTGTAAAGGCTTTAGTACATGAGATTATCCCCAGGTTTGAACTCCCTAGAAGTTTGCAAAGTAATAATGGGCCGGCCCCTCAAGGCAACAGTAACACAGGGAATATCTAAAGCTCTAGGGATAATTAAAGCAGTGTAGTATTATCCCCAAAGACAGATTATATAGATCAATAAAACAGAACTAAAAAAAAAATAAAATAAAATAAAACAGAACTAAAAATCCAGTAACAACCCCACACACCCACAATCAAATGATTTTCAATGAGGTTTCGACTAGTCCATCAGAAAAAGAGTCTTTAGAACAGTATTGGGACAAGTGGATAGCCACATACAGAACAATGAAGTTGGACCAAATACCAAAAATTAACTCTAAATGAGCCAAACACTTAAATGTGAGAGTTCAAACTATAAAATTCTTATATGGGTAAAAGTGTATGACCTTGAATTTGTAAACGATTTCCTAGATTTGACACCAAAGCATAAAAATCAAAAGAAAAAATAAACTGAATTATATCAAAATAAAAATTTTTGTGTATAAAAGGACTATCAAAAAATTTTGCAAATCATATATATCCGATAAGGTTTTAGTATCCAAAATATATAAATACTTATAATTCTTAACAAAATGACACAAAAAATGGGCAAAGGTCTTCTTTGAATATTCAAAGATATAGTAATGGCCAACAAGCACATGAAGAGATGCTGAACATTAGTATTCATTAGGGAAATGAGAATCAAAACCACAAAGAGATACCACTTCACACCTAAGTAGGAAGGCTATAATAAAAAAAAGAAAGGTAAACAAACAAACTCAAAAGAACATGTATTGACAATGGATGTAAAGAAACTGGAACTCTTTTACATTGCTACTGATAATGCAAAATGGTATAGCTATGTGGAAATCAGTTTGGCAGCATCACAGAATGTTAAATACAAAATGACCCAGCAACCGTACTCCTACGTATGAAGGTTATTAAGTGTAAAATGTCTAATTTCCTTAAGATCTGACAGCTGATATCGCGGAAATTTCACTTTGACACTTTTATTATGAAGGCACACATTTTTTCAAACACATATTTTGGCTTATGATTACCTGTCAACATTTTTTAGAGCAATTTTTACAAAACTATGGTTGAGTCAAAAAATTGTGTTATTTTTAATATGAGTTCCATCATGGAACCAATGCAGTACTGACAGCTCAAAATATCAATGAAGTGTTTGGGAAGGATATAGCTAATGAATGTACACTGATGTTTGAGAAGTTCCATTCTGGTGATTTTAATCTTCAAAATAAGCCACAAGGGTGATCTGAGACCAAGGTGATAATGATGAACTGAAAGCTATAGTGGAAGTTAATCTACCTCAGTCTATGAGTGAATTAGCAAGGTTTCAGGTTACTATTCCAACAATATTGGACCATTTGAAACAAATCAGTAAGGTAAAGAAGCTGGATAGATGGGTTCCACATGAATTAAAAGAGCATGAGAAGACAAACTGGAAGCTTGCCTTTCTTTGCCATCACAACATACAGGTGAATCATTTCTACGCTGTATTGTTACATGTGATGAAACATGGCTTCTTTTTGACAGTCACATTGTTTGGAACAATGGTTGCATAAAACTGAAGTATCAAAACATAATCCAAAACCAAATTCATCAGAAAAAGCTTATGGTGTCTGGTACTCCAGCAATGGTATTATCCATTACAGCTTCATGAAACCTGGTCAATTATAGTGGATGTCTATTGCAACCAACTGGATGAAATGATGACGATGCTTGAGATTAAGGGGCAGATATTGGTCAACAGAGACAGGCCATTCCTCTTGCAAGACAATACTGTCCCACAAACAACGCGGCTCAAGCTTGACTTGTAAACTCTATCATTCGCTGTATTTAAATACCAGACCTTGCACCTGACTACCATCTCTTCCATGCTTTGGACCACTTCTTGCAAGGAAAAATATTCACTTCTCAACAAACTGTGGAAAATGCCTTTCATGATTTCACTGCTACTTGCTCTCCAGGATTCTTTTCTGCTGGCAAAAACAAGATACCATTAGGATGGCAAAGCAGCATTGGTAATTTAGGTGCCTACTCTGATTAATGTACTGCTTCTTGTATGAGACATACTAAAAAAACTTTTGATTCAAAATCAGACATTTCATAACTTGGTGACCTGATACATACCCAAGAAAACTGAAAACATAATAGTCTTTTTTTTTTTTTTTTGAGACAGAGCCTCAAGCTATCCCCCTAGGCAGAGTGCTGTGGCACCACAGCTCAAAGCAACCTCCAACTCCTGGGCTCAAGCCAGTCTCCTGCCTCAGCCTCCCAAGTAGCTGGGACCACAGGTGCCCGCCACAACGCCTGGCTATTTTTTTTTTTTTGGTTGTAGCCATCATTGTTGTTTGGCGGCCCGGGCTGGATTCGAACCTGCCACCTTAGGTGTATGTGGCTGGCGCCTTAGCCACTTGAGCCACAGGTGCAGAGCCAAAAAACATAATAGTCTTAACAAAAACCTGAATACAAATATTAACAGTATTATGCATAATAGCCAAATCCAGAAAGAAACCAAATGTTTATCAACTGATGAATGCATAAACAAAATGTATACCCCTATTAAACAATTTTATTCAAACATTAAAAAGAATGAAGAACATATACCATCATGCTACAATATGGATAGATGAATCTTGAAAACATTATACTAAAAAAGAGTATACTAAAACCCCACATATTCCATAACTGTATTCATATGAAGTGTCCAGAATAGGCAAATCCATAAAGAAATAAAGCAGAATAGGGTGGCACCTGTGGCTCAGTGAGTAGGGTGCTGACCCCATGTACTGAGGGTGGCAGGTTCAAACCTCGCCCCAGCCAAACTGCAACAAAAAAATAGCTGGGCCTTGTGGTGGGCGCCTGTAGTCTCAGCCACTAGGGAGGCTGAGGCAAGAGAATTTCCTAAGCCCAAGAGCTGGGGGATGCTGTGAGTTGTGATGCCATAGCACTGTATCAAGGGCGACAAAGAGAGACTCTTGTCTCTTAAAAAAAAAGAAAGAAAGAAAAAAAGCCCAATAGTAGTTTCAAGAAGAGGCGGGAATGAAAATGAGTGTTTAATGGATCTGAAGTTTCTTTTCCCTATGTAGAAGATGTTCTAGAATTAGGTAGTGGTGATGGCTGTACAACATTGCCAATATATGGTAAGTTACTGAAATGTACAGTTCAAAATGGTTAAAGTAGTGAATTTTACATTATGTCAATTTTACCTCAATTAAAAAAAAACAAACCTGAATACCCAGCTCATACCTAGCAAGTGACAAGGATGTGTAAAGTGGGACTCTCATACATTGATGGTGTGAGATTTTAAAAGTTCAGTAGTTTCTCATACTTTTAAAAAAATACTCAGTCACTATATGATTCAGCAATTCCACATGACATAAAAACATATGTCCAAAGAAAGACTTCTATACACATGTTCATAGCAGCATTATTTATAACAGCCCAAAACTCAACTAGAAAGAACTCAAAAATCCATCAACAGGTACATGAATAAAAAACGGTATACTCATATGATAGAATACTAGTTGGCAATAAACAAATAAGCCTGCCTTCCCCGTTCTTTTCATCTTCAACGTGTATCTTTCATCTGAATGACTCTTCAAGTACATTTTCAAGATCTACTTCAAGATAAACCTCATTCTTTTACCAATAGCCCTGATTATTGACATGATAGGTAACGCAGTTTCTAGCTTTAATGCCCATAGATACATGTCCAAGCCCTCCTTCCTCTAGGTACTAAAAGAGTTAGGTTCTGATATTTTTAAAAACTAACTTTGGGGCTCGGCGCCTGTGGCTCAATCGGCTAAGGCACCAGCCACGTACACCTAAGGTGGCGGGTTTGAATCCCCAGCCCGGGCCTGCAACAGCCAAAGCCAAACAACAATGATGGCTGCAACCAAAAAATGGCCGGGCATTGTGGCAGGCGCCTGGTGGTCCCAGCTACTTGGGAGGCAGAGGCAGGAGACTCGCTTGAGCCCAGGAGTTGGAGGTTGCTATGAGCTGTGATGCCATAGCAGTCTACCCAGGGGGATAGCTTGAGGCTCCGTCTCAAAAAAAATAAAAATAAAAATAAAAAAAAAAAAACTAACTTTGGGGCTCGGCGCCTGTGGCTCAATAGGCTAAGGTGCCAGCCACTTACACCTAAGGTGGCGGGTTCGAATCCCCAGCCCGGCCGCCAAACAACAATGATGGCTGCAACCAAAAAATGGCCGGGCGTTGTGGCGGGCGCCTGTGGTCCCAGCTACTTGGGAGGCAAAGGCAGGAGACTTGCTTGAGCCCAGGAGTTGGAGGTTG
>CAUYQV010100787.1:0-11404 GCA_963574575.1 Galagoides demidoff
CCAGTAATGTATTTTTGGTGTTGCTTCAATTGCCCAGGGGGTCCTCCTTATAAAATATTCTCCCAGGCTGATATTAATGTCTTATAACACAATAATTAAGAAAATTCAGTGAAGACTATGTTAACCAGTTTAATGTAAGTACTTCAAATTGTATATAAAACAAGCACATACCCCATAAATGCATTAATGTACACAGCTATGATTTAATTCTTTAAAAAAAGAAAGAAAATTAAAAGTAAGAGATAAGAAGAGAAGTGAGGATGGAAGCCCATGCAGTACCTGAGGGAACGGAAGCCTGCGGTTTCTAATAGCTTTTCCAGCTCCACTCCCAAGAGACTGGGCTATATTTCACTTCCTATATCCAGGAGCTTGCCTCTTGCTTTCTTGCAATAAATCTCTTGTTATTTGAGTATATATACTCACACACATATATATACAGTAATAAAAAAAATGAGAAAATAAAAAAAGTATTTATAGGAGAGAACCAACAAAGAAAATGATCAAGTCACAGGAATTTAAAAAGGAGAAAAATAAAGATATAGAAAGTTTATTTAAGCAAATAGTACCAGAATACTTTTCTAATCACAGAAAATAAGGTAAATATTCAGGGATAGGAAGGTCAAAGACTCCAATAAGATTCAGTCTCAATGATCCTAAAGAAAGACACACTACAGTTAAGCTCCAAAACTCAAAAACAAAGAGAAGACCCTAAAATCAGCAAAAGAAAAGAAGTAAATAATATATAAGGGAGTTAAAATAATGCTAGCAACAGACTTCTCAACACAAACCTAACAGGCGAGGAAAGAGTGGGATGATATAGACAAAGTGTTGAAGGAAAAAAAACAAAAACTAACAATCAGGAATATTGCACATAGCATAACTGTTCTTCAAAAATGAAGGAAAGATAAAGACTTTCCCAGCAAGCAAATGTTGAGAGAACTTCATCACTATCTTACCTGTCTTACAAAAAGTGCTAACAGGAGTTCTTCTAGCTGAAGAAAAAGAAAAAAAAAGAAGAATATTAATGAACGACATAAAAAACGTTTTACAGTATAAAACTCACTAATAAAACTAAATATAGTCAAATTTAGACTCTTTAACCCATAATAGTTGTATGTAAATAACTTATATTTTTAAGATGAATTTCAAAGGACAAAACAATTAAAAATAATCTTAGCTACAATAAATTGTTACAGAATATACAATGTAAAAACATGTAAATTTCAACATCAAAAATTCAAAATAGAGTGAGTGGACTAAAAGTATAGAGGATTTTTTTGTTTGTTTCTTGTTATTTTTCAATTGCACCTAAGTTGTTATAAGTTTAAAATAACCTACTATAACATCTAAGAATCCCACTGGAGGAAAATCACTTAACTACAGAAGAAGGCAAGAAAGGACAAAAGGAGCAAAGTGTCTATAAAACAAGTGGGAACAATTAATTTAATTGGGTGTAATTTTTGTCATTATTTAATTTTCTTATATTTTAAAATGTCATATTTGAAAATAAGACAGCTTTGGCTTTCCATTTGGACCTGGGCTTGAAATATAGTTCAAGATGACTAATATTTAAAAATCGTTAGAAGATTTTCCTTAATACCATAATACACGGAATCATAGTAACTGCTTTCTCATTCCTTCAAAGTTATCTCAATGGCATAGAAAGATCTGAGAATTAGGGTTCCTGTATATAAAAATTTGCTATAAATATTTATTATGCTATTTTCAGTCATTTTAAATTTTATCCTGTTCCTAGAGCCAGAGCTTTGAGCCCTCTGCCTATGTAATGTATTTCACATAAAAGTCCTAGTGAGTGCAATTACTAGGGAACACTCCATATGCTCTTTCAATACTTTCAAAAGACTTGTGTGAAGGGACATGAAGGAAATTTCTTATTGAGGAAAGTAAAAAAATGGTCTAATTTTAACTGTTTTTCATGTGCACTAATGCTTTGAATGTTTGAGAACTATTATTCCATATGATTATTAAAATAAAATAGCTATTTCATTATTAAAGAAAACATGGGATATACCCATTCTACTGCAATCTTAAATAAGCACTAGGCAGCCTATTGTTTCATTGTAAGATAAACTTAAAAGGAAAAATTCTTAAATCACCAAGTTTTCCAGCAACACATATAAAAAACATATTTGTGCTGCAATTTAAATGGACTAGTAAAAGGAACATTCAACCATTTAGAACTGAAATATTCATGAGCTACTCAGAGAACAATGAAACTAAGTATCTTCAGATGTCCTAGAGGAACAAGAGTCAAGGAAACACATGAATAATGAGAGACTATTCTATTTTAAACTTTTTCTTTTTCCTCCTTTTTTCCTATTAGATGATAATATACAATTTAATCTCACTACATAATGAATAGGATGTGACAAGCTCACTAGTCTATGCATAAAAAGTCTCTTAAAACTTTTGACATGGTTTAATTTTACACTTTCAGGAATATTGGGAGTTTACTTGGTCATAAAGTATTTAATTGGGTACTTAGAATTATGGACAAAATTTTCCTTATATTGATAAACATTGAATTTTCCTAATACAAGTAAATATATATAATGGAATATTTAATGGAGTATCTATCTTAAGTTCTACTCATACAACATTTTAATAGGATAAGAACACAGACTTTTGAAAATTATAAGCCAGACAATCTCTGTGTTCTTCAGCAAATAATAATTATTCTTCATTTGAGTTACTTTTAGATTCTAGGTTGCTATTTTTAATTTAAAGTCATCTAATCAGTTTTCTAAATGTCCTATTATGAATATCATAGACATTAAAAAGAAAGTTTGAAAAGAACATTTGAATATTTGGGAGTTTTAATCAGATTATAATTCTCAGACAAACAGTATGATTTTTGAGTAAAAATTGGTCTAGTTGAAAACAGAATGGGTACTTTTTCATAAGCTCAGTGACATTTAGAAAAAGTATATTCATGTAAAATTTTTAAATTACTTTCTTATTAAAATTAAATTCATGAGTCTTTACTTCCCACGCCCTCATGATTTCAAATTTCACTTTGTTCTTATGAACTCTTAGGTAATTTTGCCATCTTTTCCAATTTTTCCAATTAGAAAGCTATGTGTGGTTTTATCAATGGTAAATCTTCATTGTTACTTTCTTTGATGAATCATCATCTCCCTCGGTTATACTATGTACTACAACATGTTCACTATGATACAGGGTTCGACCACTCAGAGCTGGACAGGGACCACTCCATTATCTAGGGATGGGTGAGCTCAGTAATAAGACTCCCCATTCTAAGCACAAACTTGCTACCCTCCCCAGACCATACCCTCTGGGCTCTAACAAGTTCATGAACAAAGTATCCTTAAAAAAGGTTTTGGGCTATTCTTCCTTGAGTAGGGAGCATGCACCCTAATTCCTTGCCTGAGACAAAAACTGCAAAGACCATATTCTTTCCTGTAGTAATTTTAGGATTGTTTTCTGCCCACAGACCTCTGGCCAATTGTGACACATTTCCCCAAGACCCTCTGCCTACAGGATAGAAAAAGCATCATTTAACCCCCCCTAGAATGAAGACTATGGGAGGCTTCCCACTTGGATTCTCCCTCCACTCTCAGAGGTTCTGTTCTCTCTCTTGTTTGCCCTCTTTTTCTTATCATGCTTACCAGTATTTCTCCCTATCTATAAATTCCATTTTGGAGCTTATCAGTGTGGTCTGTGGTTTCATTCTTCAAATCCTAAGACCACAAACTTGGGTTAGAGAGAAATTCCAGCAACAATATGATCATAGCTTTGATGCACACTCCAGAAAAAGAGTTTCAAAATTGCTCTGAAAAGTGTATTAGTCACTGGCATTGGTGCATAGCTTCCCAAGGGGAGTACTTTGGAGATGATTATAATGGTATTCACCAATGACATATGTAGCACTTTCTCTAGCATGAGTTTGTGAACTTAATTGTCAGACGTCCTGTGGCGGGGGGCATGTGCACGTGCATGCACAGGTGTATAACATGCTCCTTTTTTTTTGTTTTTTCATATTGTGCTAAGTATAGAGTATAGAGTTGAAAACAGAATAGATGTGGTACTTCCATCAAGGAGCTTATGTTTTTCTGCAGTAAGTCCTTGGTTTCAGGACTTGAAGAATGAACTCACAGACAATAAATCAGTGGTAAGATAGGATTTATTAGATAGAAAGGAATGCAGAGAGAGTAAAAAGCAACAGAGCTGCCGGTAGAGGAAAAGACCTAAATGGGAAGTCTCCACTGAGTCCCTTAACTAGAGGTATAAGATCTTGAGAATTACATTTGGCCAGGACATAGTAGATAGGAGACACCTTTTTAATATTAATGAGTATATAAAAACATTTTTATATATTGTTAAGTTATATTAACCAATGTTAAGGTGACCAGACGTCCCCCTTTTGGCGGGACAGTCCCCTGATTTTTAACAATTTGTCCCGTGTCTCGTGGTGTTTTAAAAAGTCCCAATTTTTGGAAAGAATACATGACAAGCTAGGGAATGGCAGGAGAAGGGGAAGAGAACATACAGTTTTCAGCTGCCATGTGGCTATTTTGCCAGGATATGAATTTTATATTATTTTTGTTAATTTTATAATGTTAAGCTTTAATAATAACAAATAATGTTGAGAACTGATTATCGAGAACTGCTTATCAAAGTTTGCATTGTTGATCAGTTGTTAGAATTTGACCACCATTGTTTGGACTTAATGAACAATGGCATTTTTTGTCATTGGCAATGACGAAAACATTTTGTAACTGTCAGACGATACACATTGTACTGCATGCTAGTGCTAGTTAAACAAGTGATGTCAAGAAATCAGCTAGCTATTCAGATAATTTAGATAAGTAATTTATTTATTTATTTCATGAATTTAGCAGATAGTACTCATATTATTTATATTTTATAGTGGTGGCAAAATGTCTAGCTCCAGCCTTGAAAGTGACACTTACGACTTACGAGGTATCATTATTAAAAATATATATATATTGATAAGGAAAAGGTTAAATCTTGGGCATCAGCAAAAATCACAATAGAAAACAAATGGTTAGAAATATTTCATCATTTTGAAATAAACCGTGTTCCATACAATAATGCACTAAAAATTGTGGGATATGTGCTGTCCTTACCAGGAACTAATGCTGTGACTGAATGCATTTTTTCTATGGTAAATAAAGTGTGGCCATCAGAAAAATCACAATTAAGTGTTGAGACTTTGAAAGCCATTTTATGTGTGAAATATAATTTAACAAATTCTTGTGAAAAATTTCGTGATCTTTTAAACAACAACAGCAATCTAAAAAAAAAACACTCAAATGAGAAATATGCCAAAGAATAAAATACTACTATACATAATTTTTAATATATTATATTTGTAAATTGTACTTATGTTAAAATTAAAAAATATATAATACTATTTTTGCATTCTATGAAAATTTTTGTTGCTCCATATAGATCAAATTTTTAATTAAGAACCCCCCTCCTATCAATGGTATCCCGCTTTACCAGTTTTAAAATCTGGTCAGCTTAACCTAATATTTGTTTCTACTTCTGTAAAAGCCCATGCCTGTCTCCTCCAGCTCAATTTAAACTGACCAACAAGAAAGGTACCTGAGGACAATAAACTCTTGGCTCCAGATAAAAGGGAAAGAAGAGAACCAGTTGGGGAGTTCAGCCATTTTAGGACTTAGGACTGCTGTGGCTCCATCGTCTGAAATAAAGGCCTATCTCTTTTAAACAGGGATGTTTCTTTCTCTTCTGTGGAGAAACATTTTCTTGTTTTCTTACAACATTTCTGGTTCCCTGAGCAAGAAGCAAGACCACCTGAGGGAAGAACAGGCTCTGACTCACCTGGTGATTGCTGCCAACCCTCTGGAGACTCATGGGGCCCAATCAGCCCCAGGTGATGCGAACCACTGAGTGTTCCAAGGACAGCATTTTAGCCTCCCTGTGTGGATGCCTTCACAGAGTACAGGGAGGACCCTCTCAGTGGGTCCTTGAAGAGTCAAACACTGGGAGAAATGGGCCTGCATTGGGAGATATCTGAATCACAGTAGGACTGATTGGGAAAAAGTGAATGGGACCTACTTAGAAGAACAGAAGAGAAGCCTGATCACCTCCTGGCACCTCTGTAGTACCGCTCAAGGTAGTTCGATTGGGAAACCAAGGCTGTCCAGGGTAGGCAATAGAGAGGAATTGTGCAGGAGGCCTTCTGAGCACTGCTCATCTTCAAGCAAGAAACTGAGGCTGCCCAGGTTAGGAAATAGGGTGGAATTGTGTGCAGGGGAGTGCTTAGAGAAATGGTTAATAGGTAGGGCTCTGCCCCCCTTCTAGGGGAAATGATTGTTTGACTATGCCTTGCCCTTATCCCCTTTTTATCCCAGCTGTGATGTGCTTGTTTATCTGAGGAAGGAAAATGGGAAACACACAGGGGAAGCACACCCAATTGGGAACTATGCTGAAGCATTTTAAGAAAGGACTTACAGGAGACTATGAGGTAACTATGTCTTTGGGGAGTTTGGGAACTTTGTGTGAGCAGGAATGGCCAGCTATTGAAATGGGATGGCCCTCAGAAGGGAACTTAGAAAAAGCTAAGATATAAAGAATGTGGTCCATCATCACTGGAGAGCTGGGACACCCAGACCAATTTCCATATATAGAGAATTGGCTTCAATTAGTGCTACAGCCACCCCCTTGGCTTAGAGGTCAAGCCTCTAAAGTTATTGGCCAGACAAGTAGCAGTTTAGGGAAGTGCTCTGCCCAGGCCTAAGGCCTCTGCTGCCAGAAATTCATGAAATACTTCCCCCAGAGCTTAAAGATATTGAGCTCCTATCTATTCCCACACCCTAATGAGAGGAACAGTCTAGCCAGAGAAGCCCCAACCTTCTATCACCTGACCTTCTGCCCTGCCAGAGCCAACTGTTTCCCATCCTATAAGTCTCTACCCTTGCATCCCCCAGACAATAAGGATGCCACTGAAGGATGTACAGGGACCAGAGACAATAGACTCTGAGGGATGAGTTTCAGGAGGTCTCTGTGTTCTACTATATCTGCCCTTCACCACCACAGACCTCCTCAATTGGAAGGATCATACTCCTTTCTATACTAACAAGTCACAAACTCTCAGAAGCTTAATGTAGTCCATATTCCAGACCCATAACTCCACATGGGCTGACTGCTACCAGCTCTTCCTCACACTGTTTAATGCTGAGGAGAGATGCCAGGTGATCTGGCCATCCTCCAGAGATTGCAGAAGGCAAGACAGAAAGTCACAAACATATGCAAGGTGCCTGAGGTCATGCAGAAGCTGAATGAAAGCCCTGGGGATTTCTGTGAGAAACTGTGTGAAGTATACTGAATTTACACCCGCTTTGACCCTGAAAGCCAGGAAAAACAGAGAATAGTAAACTGATTTTGTGAGCCAGAGCACTGAAGACATCAAGTGCAAGTTTCAAAAGTTAGAGGGATTCACAAGCGTGAATATGTCTCAGCTCTTAGAAGTGGCCAATAAAGTTTTTTGGAACAGGGAGGTGGAAGACAGGAGGGAGGAATATTTGAAGTTGAAAAAGAAGGCTGACCCCATAGCCTCTACTCTGATCCAGGCTGGAAAGCTGCCTCTCCTTGCCTTACCAAGGGAGGGAAAAGGAGGGGGAGAGACCAAGCCAGTTTCTCCTGCAGAGCAACCTGTGTGCCATCTGCTGGGAAATGTGTCATTAGAAATATGAGTGTCCCCACTGGGGAAAAATTTGATGGCTCCACCAAACCCAATCTCAGAGAGAAAAAGCTGGGGGTAGAGAGAAAACAAGTTATCCAAAACACCCCAGTGCCAAGGACATGGGGGATGATTGGAGAGTTACTGGGAACAGTAGGGTTCTGTTGCATATGGATACCAAATTTTGTAGTACTGGCCAAACCATTATATGAAACCATAAAGGGACAGAAATGGAGCCAGTACAGTGGAAATCTGACCAAGAAAAAGCCTTCAAGAAGCTAAAGGATAAATTGGAAGCAGCCCTGGCACTAGGACTCCCTGACCTGGCCAAGTCTTTTGAACTGTAAAGATCAGAAAGAAATAGAATAGTTGAGGGGGTGCTCACCCAGAATGTATGATCCTGGGCAAGACCAGTTGCTTATCTCTCTAAACAACTTGATGGGGTCTGAAAAGGATAACCCCAGTGCCAGAGACCACTTGGAGCCACTGCAATGCTGGTGTAGAAGGTTGATAAGTTGACTTTGGAACTAGTCTGGGTACCACATGCAGTGGTCACACTTATGAACAACAAAGGACACCAATGGTTGACTAACTCAAGCTTCACCAAACATCAAAGCTTACTGTATAAAAATATGAAGCTGGTTATAAAAATTGTATCTTTCTTAAATCCTGCCACTTTGCTCCTAGTTGGGTGTGGGGAACCTGAACACCACTGTGTAGACATTGTTGAGGCAGTGTACTCGAGCAGGCCAGACGTACTTGACCAGCAAATGAAAGATCCGACTTGGAATTGTTTGTAGATGGAAGCAGCTCTGTCAAGTCTAAGGGAGAAAGACAAGCTGGCTTTGCAGTGATTACTCTAACTTAGGTAACCAAAGCTATGTTCTTACCCCAAGGAATATTGGCCCAGAGGGCTGAGCTGATAGCCTAGACTTGAGTCTTGGAACTGAGTGAAGGGAAAAGCATGAACATTTTCACAGACTCGTGGTTTGTTTTCCTTACTCTTCATGTACATGAGGCTATTTATACAGAAAGGAGGATTCTAACAAAAGGAAGAAGAGATTTAAAATACCGAGGTGAAATTCTGTAGTTACTGAAAGCTGTATGGAAACCCAAGCAGAGTAGAGATCATCAGTGACACTTTCCTCTCAGAAAAAAGTGTTTAATCCATTTGTAAACTGCAGTTTTCTTCATAGCATTATCCCCATAAACTTGCACTAACATGTCCCTGATTTCGCTTCCACTTTTGCCAATTTTAACAAAAATATTAATATTTGTTCTTTAGTCTAATTCAATTTCCAACATTGTCACCATGGTCCACAAAAACATGCAGCAACAATAATGAATGCCACTCAGCAAGCACCACCACATTTTGACACAAACATATCTGTGAGACATTGGTATACCAAGATTATTAGATGGTTTCTCCACTACAGTCTAATCCATTGTACATACTTCATGCACAATGATCTTTCTGAATGAAAATATGTTCTTATTAGACACCTATTTACAAATTTTTAAATATTTCATACTGCTATGAGAAGCTCTAGTCTATTTTCCATAATTTTTATAATTATGACCTCAACTTTTCTCTACATATTCATGGAAAAGAATCATCTAATGTTATGTGCCCCCCTGTGGCATTCTGAATACATTCTATTTTGTTCTTGTTCAACTGATTTGAATAGCTTATTTTGTTTTGCATCTTCTCTACTAGATTACATGTTCTATTAAGACATGTGTTTACATGTCATTGTGTCCCCAGAACCTATCTCAGCCTACAGAAAAAAAGCACATTTAATACATGTTTGTCAAATGGATTAGTAAAACAATCTAATAGACCTATTCTATTGCCATTTATAAAACAGTATTTGATTTCCCATGATAAAATTGATTTGTCCACTCATTTATCTATTTGTAATGGCGTATACCCTGGATTTTATTTTCTAAAGTAACATTGTGACAATGACAATCACTGCTTATTTACTGCTTTAATTTAAGGGTTCTTCACTCATACATAAATAGTTTCTACTATTCTGAATGGTTATTAAAATAGTCTAAAATACATATAAGTCTTATAATAACTAGAAAATATATTTATTGTTAAATTATGATAACAAAAATAAACACAAAAGTATTATGTGTTTCATAAATATAAAAATAGTTATTTTGTACCCATATAGGTTTAAAGGTATCAATAACTATTTTTAATACATTATAAAAATAAGACATTTCAATTAAAAGACTAGAGAGCTAACAAATAACTATTTCTAAAATTCTAAGATTTCTTTCAAGTCTCATGAGTTAAGAAGGAAGATCACAAAATGAAGAAAATATCTTCTGATAAATATGTATTATTTAAAGAAGTCTACATTGGATGTTGCATATTATTTAATGTAATTCCACATTTCTCACATAATCCAAATAATCAATTATGTATTTCTTTTTCTGCCTAACTTACATTTATGAGAGGGCACCACAGGCAAATACTACATGGGCTATGTTATGATAATCGGGCTAGACAGTGAAGATTAATCATTGAGAATCTGCTTATGGTATCATAGGCTACCAACATACTTGATTGTATTGCCTAAATAGTATGAAGAGCAAATGAATAACACAGTCTGCTATCAATAACTCAGAATATCTGTTCTCCCTATTAAATTGGATGCTTAAAGAATCCCATTGGGATATCTGAAAATATATCAGGAAAAAATTCAATTGAAATTGAATGTCTCAATGGAAAACTTTTGGAATGGCTTCATATTGAAACTATTGGCAAACTATTTTTGTGTTTATAATTTAAAAAAACTCTTAATTATAGACACAATAATTCTTAACCTACCCAAGAGAATATGCATAACAAAGAGAGATTTCTGCAGAAATAAACTTCTAAGATGTGGGAGACAGACAGGCTAAATTCCTCACAGACCTTCCAATTCAGGATAAAGTGCCCAGTCAGGGGAATGTCTGTGTGACTATCCCTGCATGGGAAAATCAGCAGTGCAGGCAGCTGAGACCATCAACTAGTAACTCAGGCTAGAGAAGCTGAGACATCTATTTGAGGAGATGAGACTTGTTCTCCCTCCTCCTTCTTCCACTTGCAAGGTTATCTAGACACTTGAGAGGTTCCATTACCTTGTGTCCTTGCTGCTTACCCTTATCTCAACCTTCCTGGGGGCTGTAATCTCCCCACTCTCATTCTTAACCTTGCCTGCTGACTACTGACTGCTATACACCCTTACATGTGTACTCTGTTAAATACTCAGTAAAAAGATCCCTGGAATCAGGGCAGATTGCTGCATTCTTCTCATGCTGCCACCAGGCACTGGAATAGTACAAACCTCTACAGGCTTCAGGTTTTATGTACTAAGTGTGTAAATTTTGTGATTTCCCCACCTCCGTCTCCCTTGCTGACCACTGCCCCAGATTGGGGACCATTAGATGCCCAACACTGAGAAACAATAAAATATAAAATTATATTGCACACTCTTTGATACGATTTTTTTTAGCTCTTCATTTTAGTCATTCCTCTAATTTTATTTTCTTAAAGAATTAAAAAGAAAATAAGGGTGCTGATTTATATATACATTTCTGGAATAAATAGGGAAAATCTTTCACAAAGTATGTGGTTATTTTAACTTAAGTTTGTAGGATTTCTCTGTATTATATTTTTATGCATACCTTAAA
>CAUYQV010100788.1:0-22846 GCA_963574575.1 Galagoides demidoff
CAAGTAGCTGGGACCACAGGTGCCCGCCACAACGCCCAGCCATTTTTTGGTTGCAGCCATCATTGTTGTTTGGCGGGCCCGGGCTGGGGATTCGAACCCGCCACCTTAGGTGTACGTGGCTGGCACCTTAGCCGATTGAGCCACAGGCGCCGAGCCAAATTTTCAGTCATATCTTCGATCTTACACAAGAACAGACTGAACACCTATTTCAGTGACTATTTTAATATTTTACTATAAACTTGGGTTTACGCTTGGCATTTCACGACCTTTGGATCCTCACAGGTCAGGATTGCAAACAGCCTTCTGATGTTGGAAGAGCCCCGAGATAAGTCTGACGCCCTTGTCTGGTGCCCTTGTCTCATGTGTGGAGATCTTGTCAACCCATGACTTATCCCCGAGATAAGTCTGATGCCCTTGACTGGTGCCCTTGTCTCAGATGTGTATGGATCTTGTCATCCCATGACTGTCCCCTGATTGTAGCAGGTCTTTGTGCCTTGCCTCTGACTGGTCCCAACTATCCCAACATACAGAAAGAGGAAATAAGAAGGCAGATGTCTCCTTCCTGCTAGTCAGGCCCGTCAGTCCCCTCACTTCTGGCTGACAGCACCCTGTCTGTGATTCCCAGGTGGTGCTCTTGCACACCTTGACCACAACATCTCTGACTCAAAAGCCTACAGTTTGTCATTTGTCACTGCAGACACTCAGTTTTCTTCCCTTAGTCCCCTTTTGATCTCTGATTCTTAGACATTTAGCAGTATGAGCTCAGTGGAGCTCTGAGCTCTGATATATAGGCAACTACCAGGTTATGTCCTGATACTGATGCTGATACAACTGGTGTTACTGGAGGATCTGGGCCACAGTAGATGGACTGGAGCTCTAGAAATAATCAAGCTCTAGAAATACATGATTTAGGGCAGTTGTGAGTGGTCACACACAGAACCACAGGCAACTACTTTTCTAATTTTTTATTTGTATAGATTTTTTTTTACTTTAATCTTTTACAAGTATGTAAAATCTTTCCATGGTCCCGGTCAATCTGTAACACAAGTCTAGTTGGTAGCCCTGACTACTCCCCTCTATTTCCTCCCTCCCTTATATGTAGAGACCACTCTTTCCATTTTATGTTTTCTTTTCTATATTAGTTTTCTATTTCTGTCATATTAAATCACTACAAATTTAGTGGCTTTAAAACAACACAAATTTGTTATCTACAGTTATGTGGGTTTGACACGGCTCTCACTGGGCTAAAATCTGTATGTTGGCTGGACTGTGTTCCTTTCTGGAAGCTCTGGGGGAAAATCCGATGCCTTACTTTTTGTGGATTTGAGAGGCCCCTTCCTCCACCTGCACAACCAGCAACACTCCATTCTGATGGTTCTTTTCCAGTCACACCTCCTGCTGACTCTCCTCTTTTGTCTGTCTTGATCCTGGAGATCACCTTGAGGCTACCTAAACAGTTCAGAACAATATCCCATCTTAAGGTCTTCAATGTAATCACATCTGAAGAGTTCTTTTTGTCATATAAAGTAACATAGTTTGGGTTCTAGGGATTAGAACCAGTATATGTATATTCAGAGGGTCCTATTTGACCTGCCATTATCTTCCACTCTTAGATGAATGAGTAGGGTCATATTATTCACATTTTCTCTACCTTGTTCTTTGCACTTAATGATACAGTCACACCATATAGTATGTGTGGCTATGTCCCTCACTTCCTCATTCTTTATAGCAACATAGAATTTTATTGCAAGGATACAGTACCTTACTATATCCAACCAGCCCCCCATTAGTGGACATATAATCATACCTATTCCATGTAACCTATAATAAGTAGCCTTGTATGTTTATCTTTCTGTATTTTCCCAGTGTGCCTGTAGTATAGGGTTTGCTGGGTTTGCTGAGTGAATCAGAGAGTAAAACAAGCATGCATTTCTTTTCTGCAGGCTACAAATATCCCTTCAAGTATTTATATTGTTTTGCATTGATACTGCAAAAGTATGTGTGCTCCAACATTTGGGTATATTGTCAAACTTCTGAATTTTTACTAATCTCAGTATACTGCAATTTTCCATTACTCATATGAGCAAGTTGTGCCTATTTTTGTATGTCTCAGGTACACTTGAATTTTATTCTCCGTTTGTTCTGTGCCTGCACTTTCAACCATTTCAGTAGGATGTCTCATCTTTTTCTTTTGTTTTCGGAACACTTTAAAAATTAGGATACCCTCTGTTCTGTGTTACAAGTTACAAATATTAACCTTGTCTTTTTACATTACTTACTGTATCCTTTGCTGTTCATGAGTTTGTATTTTTTATGTAATCAAATTTATCTATACTTTCCATCATTGCTTCTGGATTTTGAGTCACTGTAAGATTATGGATGGATTCATCTAGTATTTCTTCTAGTACTTTTATAGATTCATTTTTATATTTAAATATCTGAAACATTTAGAATTTATCCTAGTGTACACTGTGAGAAGTGGATCCAAGTTTGCTTTTCCATATGCTATTCAGTTATTCCATTTGGAAGTTCTTTTAACCTCTCACTGCCTCAGTATCCTCCACACTTGCCTAGTAGATAAGTGAGATAATACATGTGGGACACTCAGCACAATGCTTGGTGTGTGATAGTGATAAAAACTTATGCTAACTCTGATGATGATGATGATGATGTTGACGATGATGTGCTGGTAGTAAAAGAGACTTCGGGGCTTGTAGCTTCTTATTCTGATCCAAGGTCTAGATACCCTTGACAAGTAGTGTAACCCTAACATTTTACCCTGTTGGGATGCTGTGTTTTGCCTTTCTTCCTGAGATGTGGTACCCAGTCTTTTTACCTGGTTTGCTAACCCATGTACTCTTCCTGAATCCCTGATCTAGACCCGTTTAAGTAGGTCCAAGGCGGTAATAGTTTTAATCTTTTGGCTATTTAAATAGAAACTTTAATTTCAAGTTGAGAATAACATAAACCTAGGTTTAGTTTACATTTATCACCAGAAAAAGCACACATACTTTGTCACCTCATTATATTTAATATTTATGGAATAAAAATCAAGGAAGCAACTTTTTAAGTGCTGGTGGTAACTAGTAGCATGCCACAGGCGACTTCGTGTATATTATACTGCCATTTTCTTTTTATGTTTTCTTAATCAAGGGGCTAATTATATAAACAATTAACTTATGTATATGCTTGAAACAAAACTATTCATAAGTATGCAATAAGCAGTTTGTCTGCTACTCTTCTATGGGCTTAATTGTGTTGGATTTAAGAGAAGTTGATTTAAAAATACTTGAAAGAAGCAGGATACAAGGGGTGTGATTGAATGTTTGAATCTTGTGTGCCAATTACACAAAAACATCAGTTAATACTGAGATGTTGATATTGAAATCTGTCTAGAGGACAGAGAAAAAATAAATTAATCCAGAGTTTAGAGAAAAACAGGAGTTAATAGGAGGTTGTTGATATTGAAAGTCTATCTACATTTCTGTCTAAATGTCATTTACATTTAAAACATGAATATAAATCTCTGTGACACGGTATAAATCTAAAATGCCATTAATAACTATGCAAAATAATTTACATTAGAGTCTGATACATTTATGTAAAAATTAGGTATATATGCATAATTTTTTGCATAAATGCAAAAGAGAACACAATGAAAAATTACTTCAAGAAAAAGTATCCAATGTATTCAGCCCTATTATGAAATTAATTTATAACTTTCATATGAAAGCTATAACCTAATTATAGCCTAAGAATATGGGGAGGGGGGAGGGAAGGGGAGGGGAGTGGATGGGCGGAGGGAGGGTGATTAAAGGGATCACCTCTATGGTTTATCCCACATGGGTACAAGTGAATCTTTCTAAAAGTAGAATATAAACGTCTTAACACAATAAACTAAGAAAATGACATGAAAGCTAAGTTAACCAGTTTGATGAAAATATTTCAAATTGTATATGAAAACACCACACTGTACCCCATGATTGCATTAATGTACACAGCTATGATTTAATGAAATAAAATAAAATAACATAAAAAGAAAAAGAACTTCATAAAAAAGGCCTAAGTAAGAGTACAAGTTGGGGACAGTGACAGAGTGGACTACTTCAATATATCATCATCATCACTATTATTCTTTGTTGTGTATCTATGACAAACATATACAGAAGAATGGAAAATGGAGTTGATAAATAATCTACAAGTATATTAGATATTATAATGTGCAATATATAATAATAGATAATATGTGCTATTACCTAATATATGTAATGACACAAAGGAAGAATATGTGCTCTGCCCAGTGTGCCAGGTGACATGGAAGGTTCTCACCTTTGAGTGGAGTATGAAGCATACAAAGGCCCAATAGCAGGTCTAGACTATGGTGCAATCAGCCCTGCCACTTAGGCCACACAAGTTTGGAAACCCTATGATGTTGGAGGTGTCAGCACTTGGCAAAAAGGCATTAAAGACCTTTTCTGGCTACTTTTTTCTTTGGCAAAGATTAATACAAGGTTGTTGATATTGTAAGTCTGTCTACATTTCTATCTAGAAATGTCACTTACATTAAAGACACGAATATAAATCTCTGTGACATTGTATAAATTTAAATTGCAATTAATTGCTGTGCAAAAAAGAATGTACATTAGGATCTAATATATTTATGTATGAAAATCTAAATGAACATTGACAACTGGCATATACACGATAAGGGCAATGTTTAACAATGGAAGGGAACTTACAGAACGGGACCAAAGACTTATACAAGAACATGTACACAGGGATGTGGGTGGTCAGAGTTAACCCACTTTAAAATCCTTGTATTATTTGTAGAAAGAGAAAGCTTTGGATTGATCATATTTTCCAATAAGTATTTATGTTAGAATTTTAAGAATAATCATTGAAAATACTGTAATAGACTGAAATTTGTAAAATATTATAAAGCAAATATGGAATAAAAACATTAAAAAATCAATCTATACCAGAGATGATTAAGAAAGAGGATAATTAGATGCAAAAAGTAATACTGTCTTATTATTTTTAAATCAAAATATATCAGTAATCAGAAGATATTATTTTGATATATAGACATGTGTTATACAACTATAAAGAAAAACAAGGGAATGATAAACATAATTTCATGACAATGTTTTCTTGGGAATGACAAATTTGATTGCTATTACAGAAGGTTATAGGAATAGCTTCAAATGTAACGGGCAATGTTTTTCTTTCTGATGCTAGTTAGTAAATACATAGATATTTTTCTATCTTTCTATAATTATATGTAGATACTTATGCAAATTGCATTTATTTTCATGTGTTTCAAAAGAATTTCATCATGGCTCAGCACCTGTAGCTCAAGCGGCTAAGGCGCCAGCCACATATACCAGAGCTGGCGGGTTCAAATCCAAGCCGGACCTGCCAAACAACAATGATAACTACAACCAAAAAATAGCCGGGTGTTGTGGCGGACACTTGTTTTTCCAGTTACTCGGGAGGCTGAGGCAAGAGAATCGCTTAAGCCCAGGAGTTGGAGGTTGCTGTGAGCTGTGATGCCACAGCACTCTATCTAGGGTGACAGCTTGAGGCTCTGTCTCAAAATAAATAAATAAATATAAAAATAATTTCATCAGTAAAGGCTTTGGTTTACACGTGGGATCTCGAGCCTACCAGAGGATGTCCTTGGTGAGGATTTTGAAAATGTGATCTTAGCAAGAGTTGATTGGATCACTTAAAATTTCCAGGAGCCTGAGGAGTACTGAGATAATTGTCTTTCAATGGCCATAATGATACATTTATGACACTGAACATGAATGTGTTAATGTGTTTGAAAAAATAATCATTTTATCATTTTGCAAGGCTTAATAAATGTATCGTAACATCACATTGTTCCCCACAAATATATGCAGCCATTATTTTCCAATTAAAAATAAAGTTTAAAAAGTAATTAGATTAAATGCAAATGGTCTAAGCACATTCATTAAAAGACATTATCAGAAAAATAAAATATTTTATAATTTAAAGAGGAAAAACTACAAGTTCAATAAGATTCAGAGAAAAATAACCACATAAGAGTTATCAGAGCCTGGAAACTCATCTTAAGGGAAGCATTAAGACTGATATAGTTGGGGAAAAAACAGACAATTTTCAGGCCTCAATTGAGGGAGACTTGTTAAATTTGAGAAGGTTTGTTTGTTTTTGGAGTTGCTTCTTTAGATCTTTCTTAGCTTCTCTTCCAGTGTTTATTTCCAGTTACTGTCAGGAACTTATACTATTTATCTAATGGAATCATCACGTTGTAACCTTGTAACATTTTATTGTTTGTAAGAAGAGCCATTGAAATATTATTGTTCATTATTGTTTCAGAGCACAGCAGTAGCATCTAGTCCTCTCTCTAAGTTGGAGCGCTCCTGGCCTCTGTGTTGCCCAGTGAATTGTGAGGCTGTGGGTGTGTGGAGTTGAGACTAACCACACCAGCAACTCATTCCCCTTCAGGCACTGGGATGCAGAATGTCCATGATACGTGCCTTACTGGGTTTGTCTTTTGTTTCTGCTTTGTTCTCTAGGTGCTTGGTTTCCCCCTCGGCTAAGACAGGCTCAATTCCAGGTCTCTCTGTGCTGCAGCTTGGGCTTCTCCTGGAAGTTTGACGGAGTAACTCTTCTTGGCCTTCTGTGGCCACCAGGTGTATAGCTAGTGTCTGTAGAAACAGCAACAGCCCTCATCAAATATAGTTCAGAATGCAGCTTATTTTGATAGTGAAGAACAATCCCCAGGGCAAAACGAGGAGGATGGATGTCAGCAGCAGTGGAATGAGAGATACAAAACTTAAAATGACACAGATGATGCCCAGGTCTAAATAAAGAGCAAATACAAGGCCGCCCATGACGTCCTAGAGACTGTGAGCGTCACTTCTCTGTCTGAATGATGACCATTTTCAAAGAGCCTCAAAAAGCTACCTTTGTCTACACTTGGAAGAAACATGTGCTTTTCTTAGTGATGTACTGTAATGCCTCACACCTCACAGTGTAATGATGAAGACTGTGACCCCAGGGGGGCCCTTCTGTGCTATGGGTCTGGCTTGTCTAAATATCAGTTTCCTAAAGATACCACAAGCTGGAGGAAGCCCCTATAATGTAGGGTGTTAGGGAGGATTAAAGAAGACAAGGCAGGCAGGGTTCTAATGAATATTAGCTACTGCTCTAACAGGTCAATGTTTTCTTTCCTTTTTTTTTTTAAAAAAATTAATTAATTAATTAATTAATCATTAGAGACAGTCTCACTATGTCTCCCTTGGTACAGTGCTATAACATCACAGCTCACAGCAACCTCAGACTCTTGGGTTTAAGGGATTCTCTTGCCTCAGCCTCCCAGGTAGCTGGGACTATAGGCGCCTGCCACAACGCCTGGCTATTTTCTTGTTGCAGTTGTCATTGTTTAGCTGGCCCAGGCCAGGTTCAAACCTTCCAGCCTCAGTGCATGTCACTGGTGCCATAACCACTTTGCTATGGCCCTGAGCCGATTGCTTTTTGTTTTTTGTTTTGAGACAGGATCATGCTCTGTTACCCAGGCTGGAGTGCAGTGAGTGATGTGATCATAGCTCACTGTAGCCTCAAACCCCTGGGCTCAAGTGACTCTTCTACCTCAACCTCCAAGTAGCTGGAACTACAGGCTTGAGTGACCATACCTGTCTAAATTTTAAAATTTTTTTGTATTGATGAGGTCTTGCTATGTTGCCCAGGCTGGTCTCAAACTTGTGGTCTTAAGCAATTTTCCTGCCTCAGCCTCCCAAAGTGCTGGGATTATAGGTATGAGCCACTGTACCCAGCTAGAGCAATGTTTTCAAACTTTAAAATGTATCTTTATATATTTCATATGTGTATATAAAGAAAAATAATTCTGACTGACTCCAATTTTTATTTATATTATTTTTGTATTTCTTGAATAGGTACAAAAATAAAAGCAGATATAAACTCTCTTTATATAGCTATTTCATGTCTATAAACAAATGTGTTTACAGATTAAAATCAAACCCACAAAACTAACAAAATTCCAACGTATATTAATTTAATGTTTTGTTAAGAATGGTGCTACATGTATGCACACATTCTTTTGAGACCTTTTGAGTTTGACATGTGTTAATATGCCTTAATTACCGCGGGCTACATAATACCTCAATTCTTTCATTATTTAAAATCTATCTGAAAAAAAACTGCATGCCTGAACACTTCCCCAACATAGGGAGTCTTCTCCTTTTCTCCTTAGTCTGTAGTTAGATTTTAATATAATGGAAGCTGGTACTGTTGTACAAGTGAAGGCAAACAGGAGCACAGACCCTGAATGATTCCGATGCTCAGTGAAATGTGGTCTTCCAAGTGAGCCAGAAAGTGCTTCCTTAACTTTTTATATCATCAGCTCTGTAAATGAAAACATAGAACTTAAATATTTGCATGGAAAGTCTGCAAATGTCCCAGATGAACTGCACGGACGTCAGATGAGAAATTTTGAAGTATGTTTGGTAAAGCCAGAGAATTATTTCTTAAAATGTTGGGGAACAGTGTAAGACAATGGCTGAACAATTTTCCTGATAAATTCCATGAGCTCTACCAAGGGGAAAGCATCACCTCCTGTTCTCTATTTTTCTACCAAAGGCAAAAGATATTTCCTTCCCAAGGCAATAATTGCTCTTCATGGTGTGCACATTAATCTGAGAACTGAGAAATGTTGACTGGGAATTCTGAATGCTAATGGTTGTGGGTGTAAAATGAAGTAATTTATGTGTCATAGCTAATTAAGATTACAGTATTTCAAGGTACTTAAAATTCAAGTTCAAAGAAGTCATCGTGCTTTGGTGTGATAGGTGGTGTCAAGGAGCCCTTGGAGGGCTTCCTGCCTACAGCAACAGGCATGCAGGAGCTCACACACCATATCCTATAATTAAAATAGAATCAAACTTCACTCAGACTTCTTCGGGGTACTAAATTTTTCAAAGAAAATGTACTCATTATTTGCTGCAATCTTATTTAAAAAAATGGAAAGCTTTGGTGGGATTTATTTTATAATCTTTTCATTAGGAAGTGGCTTTGATTTGGGCTATTTTTCTGATGGAGGTGAAGTATAAAATTATGAGTAGACAGTAGCAAGGGACACCGACCCAGAGAAACGATGTTGCATTGTCTGCTAGGGCCCAAGACGTTCATTTGTAAGAACTGCAATTCTGCGGTGGTGGATCTCCTGCAACTACGTGTACAAACGTACACTAAGAATTTTTGAAAACAATCATGACAGCAGTATGCTTAATAGTAAAAAAAAAAAAATCCCTGAAAACAGCAAAATTTATAAGTCGGTCCCTTCACCGTTACTTGTTGGGGTTCGGGTTTCCGGGTTCATTCCTGGCTACGGAGACCTTCACCGGCTTCCTCGCACTTCTGCAGGGACTCAAAGATCCCAGACGAGCTAACAGCTCAGCGTGGGCTGCAGTGGGTCCATCACCAACACTTGACCCATCCTGGATCCCAGAGTCTTCACAAATACTCACTGAGGAAGATTCGCAAGCTGTTTCAGAGTCCTCACACGGCTTCTCAGAAACGTTAATAAAGAACCTTAGTCAACTGTCTCTCAACCAGGGCACCGATCTTCCTCCCTCCCCACCAGAAGGTTTTACCCAGCAACAGGACAGAGAAGCATCTTCCAGGGTATGAGAGATGGCTGGCCTCTTGTAAGGAGGAGAAGGAGTGAGGACGCTGTTATCTGTGCAAAGAGAAAGGCTGGCAAGACTGAGATATACTTTAATCAACAAGTTTTCTCTGCTTGGAAGACGACTGAAAGACCCTAGACTTAGGGAGTTTAGAATGACTACAGTAAACCATTCAAACGTCGCTGTAGTCACGATGTGTCCCGCAATTGGGATCCTTCTGAAAATGCTAGAATAGGGAATGATGACATTGAGTCAATTTCACCAAAACCATTTTTGTAGTTTGGATTTTGCTGGTACTTTTATGCAGCAAGTTGAGAAAGCTTGCTAAATAAGGGAGTAGGATGAATACCAATAATTCTAATAACCTACGATGAGTTCTATAAGATTTTTTCTTGTATCTTTTCCTTATTGCTTCAGTATTAGTATCTCATGAAAGGATCTATGTAGTTTGCATGTGTTTGAATAACCAGTAAACTTTAGCTGTCCTTTTTGATTTGACCCAAAGAATCACCAATAGGTCTCAAGCACTCCCATGAGTTTTAGAAGCCTGAAGTCTGCAGGATAAAGAATTTGCAGCAAAGTAACTTGTGGGAAAAGAATGTGCAGCCAAATTTGGCAGTTTGGCTAGAGCTTAATAATTGATTAGAGTTTCTGGTTTTCAGAAATTGCAATGAAAGGAAGTTTTGATGTGTTGTATCCTCTTTATAGTAGCAGATAAGTGTGTGTGTAGAGAAACAATAAAATTAACATTTGAGTACCTTTAAAAAAAATGTCTTGGCACCTGTAGCTTAGTGGTTACAGTGCCAGCCACAGACACTGAAGCTGGTGGGTTCTAGCTCTGCCCTGGCCTATTAAACAACAATGACAGCTACAATTTAAAAAAACAAAACAAAACTGGACATTGTGGCAGGCACCTGTAGTCCCACGTACTTGGGAAGCTGAGGTAAGAGAATCACTTAAGCTCAAGAGTTTGTGATTGCTATGAGCTATGACACCCTGGAACTCTACCAAGGGTGATATAGTGAGATTCTGTCTCAAAAAAAATGAAAAAAAATTATAACTACACACAATGACATGAATAAATTCCACAAGTAATATAGAGTTAAAGGCACCAAACACCAAAATATTACATGTGGTTTGCTGCTATTTATATTAAATTTAAAATAAGTAGATTAATTCATCATGTTAGAAGTCAAGACCATATTTATTTTGAGGGAGAGATTGATTTATCAGGCTTGAGAGGGTAAAGTTGTGGCAGGGTTTGGTTTCTTGACCAATACCAATTGGATGTTCATGCTGAGCTCCTTAGACACTTTAAATTTCACCTGTGAAATGAGACTACATCTACTTTACAGTCATTGTAAGAACTAAATAACGATGTATGCAAAGCAATACACATTATACCTTATACATAAGCATAGTGCAAAAGCTGTGATTGTCATTGCTGTCATTATCAATGTTAGTGTGTACATACAATAAGTTTCAAAAGCTTATGTGGTTAACCATATCAAATCTCCATTTGGTGTTACATCGTTCTCAATACTGGGGAACTTTCCTAGAACAGCCCTATGAAAGCAGCTGCTCCCTTATTGTAAGGCTGCCATTGTGAGCATTGTTTATCATAGCACATGTGTTCTCCTGAGAAGGACCCACAGAAGAAAAATCCTTCTGATCTCAGTATGGAAATAATTGTCCTACTCCTGAAAAACATATTTTGATTGTTGTCCAAGTTTAATTTTGTACATATTGTGAATCCTGTAGATAAGTATACTTTGGTCTTAGCTTGCTAGTCAGGCCCTGAAAGGGCTCTCTAACTTTACCAATTGTGTAGAGACTTACTGCACGCATTTCCTGGATAAATTTGATTTTACTTATTTACTTGGTTTCATTTTGTTTCTGTTCAGTTCTTATGTAAACTATCTTAAATTATGTTTTCAGAGGAAGAGGAAGAAGGTATAAATATATAAAAGAAAAAACAAATAACATCGTATAGAATTTAGTTATGGAATTATCTGTCAAGACAGTAAATACTCTTCACGAAGTTGATGCATGTTCAAAAACGGGGTGAATAAATGAATCCGTGAGTGATTTGACATTTAGGGGCAGTTCCATAAAGAAGTGAAACCTGAGCAAGCTTTTGGGAAAATTGAAACCTGTTGGATGTACAACGGACTAGAGTGTGTTGGAAATGAGAGGTAGTAGAAGCTAGGACGGCATCAAGTCATCATGGCACTGTGGTCAACAGGTCACCCTATGGAGGGTTCGGTTCGGAGTGTTGCCAGTAGACGTTTGCAGTGAAAATGAAAAAGGGCAAACCAAGTAGAAGAATTAGTAACAAATCACACAGAAAGGGCAAACAATGGTCATTTCAAGATTGTCTTTTTCTTAGGATAAAAATGGGAATTTGAGGAAGGGCAAACTGCAGAGGCAATAAATACGTAAACAGCTCATGAGACACACTCAAAAGTTAAAGAAATTAATGTTTGTATTGTAAATCGTTTACAGATTTAGAAGTGAATTCTGAGGATGTAGCTTTTGTATTTCATACATTATATCAGTGAAATATTAAGATTTCATTTTTAGGGTTGAGTGTAAGCAAAGGTCAATTAGGTCAAATGGATGTAGCAGAAGGGAAAAATATTCCATTGTGGTTTTTCACTTTAATAACAAAATATAAAGTCTAAGTTTATATTAGAAGAATGAATAAAAACGTTGTAAAAGTGTAGCCAGGCATTGTGGCAGGTGCCTGTAGTCCCAACTACTTGGGAGGCGGAGGCAAGAGAATTGCTTAAGCCCAAGAGTTTGAGGTTGCTGTGAGCTGTGACGCAACAGCACTCTACTGAGGGTGACATAGTGAGACTCTGTCTCAAAACTGAACAAAATAAAAACCATTTAGTATTATTTATCTCAAACTATTTATTAATATAGAGGGGACAAGGTGAATGTAGTATTTAGCCTATCAAAGCTTATTATTTTGGGAATAGAGATCTAACTAAATACTTGTATCTGAACAATAATTCATAATTTCTGGTAAAGGATTTGAAGTTACTAATAAAATGGCTTCCCTTATCTTTTAAGCTATAGGAAAATGTTGCTCACAAAATAAAAGCTGCTGTCTCTCTGTGACTTTTTTGTGTATTTGAAATCACATTATTATTCACAAAACATCATTACTAAAATAATACTTATATTGTATTGATTTTTCTGAAAACTGGCTTTCTTATTTCATTCAAATTTCATCCACAATTGGGAAAGGGAAACTACTACATTTGTAAAGGGGGAGTGTATCTTGAATAAGAAAGGTTATTACTGGTGACAGTTCAATGAGAAAGACACAATGGAAGAATTTATGGGAGCTCTTGAAATTGGCCGAAGCAATTTTCAACACACTGTATTTCATTCTTGGACAAAAATAAAGCCATATCTTTACACGATTTTTTTATCTTACACGATTTTTTTTTAAAGAAGTCAACATGTAGCAGGCAGTGGAGATATCTCCAAAGTTATTGGGCATTATCTGATTCCAGAAACTTTTAAAAACTAATTTATTTGAATATTGGGATACTTAGCCACTTAATAATTCTAAAACATTTATTTTACAGGGTATGTGCATGGCAGTAATATTCCATAGTTGCTTAAACGTCTTATTTTCCAAACTGTTTGTGGGAGGGGCCTGGGAGTTACACCTTAATAGAGCACTGCAGGTTTTCTGGGCACAAAGGGAAAACTTAATTACCAAAAGGATCTAGATGTACTCACTTGCTTTGGTTTTCAGTGTCCCCACCTTTCTTTCCTTCCTTTTTCTTTGAAACACAAATATTGATGAGTACTTTTATTCAGTGATTGAAAGCCCCAGAGTATAACTGCAACTCAAGGCACGAATTTGGGGGATATGTTTTTAAGAACATTAGGTTCATTTTGAAAGTGAAGAAGCCAATTTCAGGTCAATTACACAGGGTGGAGCAGAGTTGAGAGTTAAGAAATCCCATACAGGCCTATCACATCTGTGATCCTAGCACTTTGGGAGGCCAAAGCGGGCAGATTGCTTGAGCTCAGAAGTTCAAGACTGGTCTGAGCTAGATTGAGATCCCATCTCTGGAAAAGAAAAAAATAGAAAAGAGAAAAGAAAAGAAAAAAACTAGCTGGGAGCTGTGGCATGCACTTATAGTCCCAGATACTCAGGAGGCTGAGGCAAGAGGATCATTCAAAACCCAGGATTTTGAGGTTGCTATGAGCTGTGACACAATGGCACTCTACCCAGCTACCCAGGGAGACAAAGTAAGAATCTGTCTTTAAAAAAAAAAAAAAAAAAAAAACAAGAAAAGAAATCTTATAGAAACGGCATACCTACAGTGAATCTTGGCCTCTTATTTCCTATTCTTTTAACTTCTGCATGTTATTCAATTATGGCCTTTAACTTTATTTTTCTCCACACATCATCATTGTAACCATGTGCTTTTTTGAGGTTAAATTTTGTCAAGAGTACCCTATATGTTGAGAAAATAACCCTAATGTTCTGAGCACAAAATAAATTATTGTGTTCTTTGTAGCTTAAAAAATGATCTTGGCACACTATTAAACTTTAAATTATTTCAGTGTATATTTGTATGTTTTACTTCATTTTTTAAAACATTTGAGTATTTGTCCCTCAAGGATATTTGTGGATAAAACTTTCCTTGCAATAATTAAGTTACAGAAAGAATTGGATTATGCAGAAAAATTAGTTTCTCTTTTGTTTGGGGTTTTGTTTTAATGTATGGTACCTTCCTGCCTGTTACTCCTGCCAATATTTCATAGCAATCCAAAAGCAAAACCCCAAATCATCCAGTACCCTGCCGACACATAGTATATGTTCCATGTGGGTTTTCATAAAGGAAAGGGGAAAATAGTAGCCAATTGGCTAGCTTATAAAGGGAGACTGCCCTTCAGTTGCTGAGAGTAATTTTTATTCATGTCACTCACACATTTGGATGGATCTTTGATAGGGCTACACAGATCACAGAATAAAATTGAAATCTGGCTCTTACCTTTCCGAAGTAATTCCTGACCCCATCTGTCTGTCTATACTCACTCTGCACCACCGGTGACACAGGCACAGGCCAGGGAGCTTGCTGGGTAATATACATGGCTGAAGAGGCCCAGGGAAATGAACGCCTACCTATTGTCTGGGCCACAGCTGAGAAAAACTGGAGAAGGTTCCTGAGTCTAAAGGGCTGATGCTCAGGCCCACCTGTCGTTGCTCTGTTGGAAGGAGTATTCAGTGTTGCCTTTAAGAAAAGGCAGAAAGATGGTTATTTAATTTTGAAATGTCCTGGTTTCTTTCTAACATACAGCAGGGCATTTTAAAATTTATTCCACTGACCATTTTGCTGAGCCTTTTTCCAACCATTGGCTTGTAGCTGGTGGCCTCTCTAAATCTGGACTCTAGCGACCTTGACTACTTGGAGTTTTCTCAGAGTGTACCGTGTGTTTGTGCCTCCCAGCTGCGGCTCATGCTGTTCTTTTGGCCTGAATGCCCTCTCCACTCATCCACTTGGCAAAACCACCTTTGCTTCAACACTGCCCCAGAGACGATCATGAGAAGGCTTTTCCCAGCCTCCCTCCCCACTCCCCATCTCCAAGAGCCCAACAGAACCATCCTTCCCCATTTCACTTGACATTGCTCATACAACATAGAAGGTGCTGCATGGGAATGTTCTTAGCTCTGACCCACAGCCATCTCCCCCACTTACTAGTGAGTAGGTTGCCCTTTCATTCCTCTTTGTGCCCTGGGTGCTTCATGCAGTGAAGAGCACCAAAAACAGCCAGCTCGTGCTGAACTGGCACAGAGAATAAAGAGTTCTCACAGCTGCTCTTACCTGCCTCTTCGTTAGTAATCATTTTCTGTCTGCACAAGAACAAGGAAACTCAAACAGTTTCTGTGCTGACATAGAGCCTGAAGTTCAGATTTCAGAATTACACATGCTGAGACCATATTGTTGGGACCGGTGTGGCCGCAGGCTGCTGTCTGCTGCAGTGCAAATGCACAAGCGAGCCTGTTTTCAGGGCCTCACGTTCCAGGGGCCAGCCACGGCATGTGTTTTCCACACTGACCATCATCCCAGTACCTGCTCAGCTAGCTCGGAAAGCCGATCAGCCAACACTCTCTTTCACCATCATTCTCCTTTTTTAAAAAGATTCAGAAACTGAGGTCCAGAAAGTGATGAGGCATGAAATGCTTAATCTAAAGACACACAGCAAATTAGTATTGGAAGGTATCTTTCCTGGTGTTGAGTGAAGTAAAAAATTGTTCCAAACATCTTTGTTTTCTTTCTCTTAAACTCTGCTGATGACTTCCTATCAGTATATACCCCTTACACAATATACGTGCAAAAAACACATACACACATGAGATACTTTTAAAAATTCTCAGATTTGAATTTGTTTGTTTGTTTTTTTTAATCATTTTTCTTGGTGCCTTATGGTTTTGAAGTGAAGCTGGTTTTCAGGCCATGGGCAGAGGGTACAAAGCCAGAAAGCCCCACCTGGAATTCTGCAGTGGACAACCCTCCTTCACACTCTTCCTCCTGGGTTGCAAGTCCCTCGAGACAGCCCTACAGTGGTCTGCTCTCCCTGTCAAGTTTCCACATTCTAGAATGTTCTTGGGCCATACTGACCTGATACTGACTTCTGCCCACATCACCATTCTCTTTACCTCCTGCCCCAGGCCTTAGTCTACTTCAGAGGACCATATGGTTGTACCTGAAGATGGGAAGATGTGGGTCCTCTGTGTGAGTATTTATACTTTGACAGGACCTCCTACAGCTACATCTAAAAGTAAAGGTGACTGTGACTCACATGCATCAGGAGTTTTTGTCGCGTAGGCAAAGTGGTGTATGAGGCCTCTGACAGCAGCCACATGCTTTATCCAGCTGCTTCCCATGCCATGCCGTATGTTGAAATAAAGTTAGATTACACATTAGGTAGGCCTGCTGTAACAAAGAACCACAGACTGGGTGCCTTAAACAATAAAAATTCTTTTTCTTACAGTTTTGGAGGCTGGATGGCCAAGAGCAAAGTGTTGGCAGGATCTTCAGAGGCTCAGTTTCTTCAGAGGCTCCTTGCTTGGATTGCAGATGGCTGACTCCTCCCTCTGCCTCACTACTACGTGGCTGTGTCCTGATCTTTTCCCGTTGTAAGGACACCAGTCCTCTTGGACTAGAGCCCACCACCCTGATGACCTCATTTTAACTTAATTATCTCTTTCAAAACCCTATCTCCCATAATAGTCACATTCTAGGGTACTGGGCATTAGGACTTTATCAGATGGATGGACATTAGGTGGCATGGACATTGTTAGGCCCACAGCAGATGGGAAGGTCAAACTCTGAAATTCACCCACCTGCTTGTATTCCACTTTGGATCATAATAATGTGGGTAGTGGCCATGAAGGAAGCTAGGTTGCTAGGGAAGGAGATCTGCCTCATTTATTGTTTCAGCCCCAGACATAAGCACACATATGCCTGAAAAACTATTCTGCTTTTCCAAGTCCTGTGAGATGGAGCTAGTTAGTTCCACAAGCCTGGGCCACACAGCTCAGAGTAATAAAACATGAGGCACACTTATTTTACATCATGAATCTTCTCTAAAACATTTTGTGTCTAGAATAAAAAGTGATATAAAACAGTTGACAATTGAAGTTTATGCTGCTGGAATTCTTTCTGAAATGATTCTGTGGGCATGTGTGTTCTAGAATCTGCATTAGTTTTAGCCCTATTGAATAATCCCTCTACTGAGACCTGTTTTAATTTTTTTTTCTAAAATAAGTTAACTGCAAAAAATTATCATGCAACTTCCCCTTAAAAATATGATTAATGTATTCTTAACTAACAATCAAATTTGATATTGCATTTATCTAGCACTATTTTTGTTCATGTTTTTAAAAACTTCAAATATTTAATTCTTTTTAAATACTAAAAACAAAACCTGAAAGCAATCTACATATTTAACACAATCACCATTAAAATACCAATGTCAGGCTTTGAAGATCTTGAAAAAATAGTTCTACATTACATATGGAGCCAGAAAACAAAACCCTGAATAACCAATGTAATTCTGCAAAGTAACAAATTTAGAGGCATCATTTTATCATTCTTTAGGTTATACTACAGGTCTATAGTGATCAAAACAGCATGGTATTGGTGTAAAAATAGACATTCATCTATGGAACAAAACTGAGAACTTAGACATGAACCCAGCCTCATATCACCATATAATTTTTGATAAAGCAAACAAAAGCATACACTAGGGGAAAGAATCCCAATTAAATAAATGGTAGGGAAAGAATTGGTTAGCCACTTGTAAAAGACTGAAACTGGATCCCCCCCCTTTCACCACTTACAAAAATTGACTCAAGATGGATAAAAGACTTAAATATAAGACATAAAACTATTGAAACCCTAGAAGATAGTGTGGGAAAAACTCTTGATCTTATTGACCTAGGGGAAGAATTTATGAAGAAGACCTCACTGGCAATTGTAGCAGCAATAAAAATAAATAAATGGGACCTGATCAAGTTAAAAAGTTTTTGTACAGCTAAGGACACAATCCACAAAGCAAAAAAGACAACTTTCAGAATGAGAGGAAATATTTAGTGCTACTAATCTGACAAAGGGCTAATCACCAGAATCTGTAATGAATCAAGCTTATTAACAAAAGAGCAAACAACTCCTGTTAAAATCTGGGTGAAAGACATGAATAGAAATTTTTTTCCTAAGAAAAGAAGAATGGCTAATAAACACAGGAAAAAATGCTCGTCATCCCTACTTATCAGAGATTTGCATTTCTCTGAGACGCAAATCAAAACCACTCTGAAATATCACTTAACCCCAGTGAGAATGGCCTAATTTACAAGGTCCCAAAGCAACAGTTACTGGTGTGGTTGTGGAGAGAAGGGAATAGTCACCCACTGTTGGTGGGTACGTTGGTGGGCAAACTACCACAGCCTCTAAGGAAGGAAGTATGGCAATTCCTCAAAGAACTAAAAGTAGACCTATCAGTTGACTCTTCAATTCCACAACTATGCATTTACCAAGATAATTTTACCATAAGGACATTTGCACTCAAATGTTTACAGCAGCTCAATTCACAAATGCAAAGATGTGGAAACAACCCAAGTGCCCTTCAACCAATGAATGGATTAATAAACTGTGGCATATGTGTACCAGGGAATACTATGCAGCCACAAAAATTTGGAGATTTTGTATCTTTTGTAACAACCTGGACGATTTGGAGCACATTCTCCTAAGTAAAGTACCCTGAGGATGGGAAAACAAGCATCCCATGTACTCAATAATAAGTTGAAACTAGTAGACTAACAACTACATGCCCACATGAGAAAAAAACTCAATTGAATCCAAAAAGGAGGGGGGAGAGGGGCTTCAGTAAGTTCCCACCCAATAGGTACAACACGCAGGTATATGACACACTTCCTGGGAAGGACACAACTACAACTTGGACTTCACCTTAAAATAGAAACAATGTAACCTAATTGTACATATTCTCAAATTTAATAATACATCAAATGTCTACTTATATTTATAATATTAAAAGTATAACCTTATTTACCCTGTTTAATCCATTTCAATTTCCCTCTTTAAGTATACCCTAAGTATACATAAGAATATTAATTTCTATCTTCAATAATCTTTATTATTAGAGAAAAATTTTATTAATGTGATCATTTATGATTTTCAGAATAGTTTGGTTTACAACCAATGTAATCTCTTCACTGAGATCTAGGCAAATGTAGCATGATCATCTGCAAGTAACATATATACACTCAACTTTATGAAGAAAGGAAACACCAAAACCTTAATAGTGTTTGACTTTGAGTAGGAAGAATTTAAGTAATTTAGTTCTTCTCTTCTATGGTTCCAATAGAATGACATGTTTTAATTTCATAATAAAAAAATTCAGAAAATTTGTTTTCCAAAGAGAAAAAAATTATACAAATAGCCAATCTAACTTATTAATGGCCGAATCAAATGAACAATTTAGCATATTATCATATATATATATATTTAGAGACAGGGTCTTTCACCTTGTCACCTGGGCTAGAATGCAGTGGCATCATTACAGTTTACTGAAACCTCAAACTCCTGGGCTCAAGTAATCCCCCTACCTCAGCCTACCAAGTAGCTACAACTATAGGTGTGAGCCACCACACCTAGCTAGTTTTTCTATTTTTAGTAGAGATAGGGTCTTACTCTTGCTCAGTCTGATCTAGAACTCCTGGCTTCAAGCAATCCTCCCACTCCAGCTACCTAAAGTTCTAGGATTACAGGCATAATCCACCATTCCCAGCCCTATAAATGCCTTTGAAAGTGGCAAAACTTCATATGGCCTTAAAATGGTTGCATTAAATTCTACTGAGATAGAGATTGAAAAATAGTTAAATATGAACATATATACATGAGACATTCATATGAAAGAAAATGTACCCACAACAGAGACCCACAGATTTTCACAGTTTGCAAAAAAGGCAACAGTGCTCTGGTTCAAAGAAAATTGTTTCAGGGTATATTTTATAATTTACTCTGGCAAAGTTCAAGTTTACTCATTTTTAGGAAATGGATAAGCTCTACCCTTTCCTTTTCTGCCATATTTGGTAAAGCCACATCAGCTCTTAGAGAACAAAAACAATGGACAGAAATGGAAGGTTCTAGAAACTATCTAATAGTGTTAGAAAACCTTTACTCGTGTAGATATGACATAGGATGAGAAAGTTTTTCCACCACGCAGAAAAATCCTGAGAGTGGTAGAAACAGTCATCCATGAGTGCCAGACATAGTGATAGTCCCTGAGAGTAGGATCAGGAATAACACAATTATCTCCCCTTGCAGGACTTTCAATGTGGTGAACAAGATAGACAATAAATAAAGAAATAATTAATAGATAAAATACTGCTTATATAATACAAATACTAGTGTAATCACATAATTATAGAAGAACCTCCATAGTTGACCACCTCCTTAAGTTGACCTAATTTACATAGACTGGTCATGCACCCCATGTACGTTTCAGTACAGAGGCCTCATTCCTTATGTTGACCACCTCAGTATGTTGACCAGTTTCTTGCAGTCCCCTGGGTGGTCGACTTACAGAGGTTCTGCTGCATTTTATAATTAGATTTGTAAAAACTGCTATGAAGCACAGATTGTGGTGTGCACAAACACTATTTATTGTAGGTCTAATGTAGACCTACATAACTACCTAACGTAGGTTGAGGTAGTCATGTCTTGCCCCTTGAAATATAGGGATTGAACATTCAACCAGAAATTCTAACAGTGCCAAATTAGCACAATATGAGGAACTAATTACCTATAAAGAAGCATTTTTTAATATCAGGGCATTTAGTTTCTTTAGATTCCTCTCCTCTTTAATCATACGTACACACACAATCGTTTTACTCTCAGCTTCTGCAGCATCTTCAACCTTGTTGGAAATGTCAGAAAATTGGTGAACCTTTACTCAGCCCCTACAGAGCCATTATAAACCCATTTTGTGAAAGTAACCAGTAGAAGGATGGGTGGAAAAAAGAAAAACAAATTTTGTCACTCGTGAAATATGCTCAGATCCAACCCTCACTAACCCCATTGTGTAAAACGTTCAGAATATTATTAAGAGAAAGCTTACAAGTGTAAATATACTTATTCTCAATGAAATCAACACCATCCGACTGATTTGTAACTACTCCCTTAATGCTGCTATAAACTTTATTGCAGTGAAAACACTGGTTCTACAGATTGCTTTCCTCTTCCTCAGGATGTGTTTGACCTTTCTGGCATTGCCACTATAAATCTCAGGGCCCAACAACGCCTTGTCTGCAAGTGATTTCAAGCACTATCATAAAAATGAAACAGACAGACTTAATTTGAGTTCCAGACTTGAGGAAACTCAGCTAAAATATTAGCATAATTTCACTGAGGACGGAGGAAATTGTTAAAATATGTGTATTAGAGAGTGTCTGCAATTTAATCCATCTTTTTTTCTGGCTCTTGGGTGCCACCCAGTGATTAGCTTAGCTGCAGCTTTCTGAAGGGTGTGTGGTGCAGATAGTCACAGGTCAGAGGAAAGAGGGGATGAGGATCTTAGGAGAGGTAAGAGGACACAGTCCTAAATTAAATTTAGGAATTAAAAAAAAATCCTGTTTAGAAATTTTTGTCCCATCCAGAAATGCCGCACTATTGGCAAAATACTCCTTCTAGTCATCCAGACATTGCAGATATAAATAAAGAAAACCCTATGTTTACAAGGCTGGGGCTTCAGCCAGGCAGACAGCAAATGCAAGGAAACCAGGCAGGTCCGGCCGCTCCTTTCCTAGTCCTCTTCCCTGCCTCTGTTCCACTCCGTCCAGCCCAGTCCTCAAACCCAAGACAGAGCTAGAAAAACTCAGCTTCCTAACCACGTGGAAAGGCAGCTGACTCACCCAGGGTCTTATTTCATCTTTCAAACTTACTAGACTGTTTCTTATCCTCATAACTCACCTGGGTGGGTATAAGAACAAATACTCCCCTTTGGCTCACAGCTCACAAAAATCAATAGCCATTCAGTGTTTCTCGTGGTTTTTGCTTTTTCTTTCAATTGTTGTGAAATATTCGATTACATTTTATCAAAGATTTGTGCCAGTTTTTGGAGGAGAGGCAGTAGATAGTCAACTCAATGGGCCTTCTGTTTTCTTTAGAAAAATATGATCTTAAAAATGTTACATGTATATTTCAGTATATAGTATATAATATTATCTATTTATTTTTCATACATCTTGCCTCCCTATAATAATGTCTTAATGGTCTAGCTAGGCCAGTGATATTCAACCGGTGTGCCACCACCTCAGGTGTGCCATAAAAAATTTTAAAGATCATTAAATTATTTTTTTCTTTCTTTTTTTTTCTTAAATCTTAAATGTGTACATTAAGGCAATCATGGGGTACAGTGCACTGGTTTTATATACAATTTGAAATATTTTCACCAAACTGGTTAACATATGCCTTCATGGCATTTTCTTAGTTATTGTGTTAAGACATTTACATTCTACATTTAGAAAGATTCACATGTACCCTTGTAAGATGGACCATAGGTGTGGTCCCACCAATCACCCTCCCTCCACCCATCCT
>CAUYQV010100789.1:0-11773 GCA_963574575.1 Galagoides demidoff
AAAAAAAATGGCCGGGCGTTGTGGCGGGAGCCTGTGGTCCCAGCTACTTGGGAGGTGGAGGCAGGACACTCGCTTGAGCCCAGGAGTTGGAGGTTGCTATGAGCTATGATGCCATGGCACTCTACCCAGGGGGATAGCTTGAGGCTCCGTCTCAAAGAAAAAAAAAATAAATAATTCAAATGATGGAAATATTAGAACTGAGAAGAAGGGGATGGATCAGACCAAAGTTGTTTATGAAAAAGTAGGCCTCTGAGATTTGCCCAGGTTATGTACCAAATAGATCAACACACCTACACACATGTATGCATATCTGTGAGATCTCTGAGAACTGAGACTAAGGCTATCTCATTCAGCCTGGAAATCAATAAACATATGATGAATGAAAGAATATCTGACATGCATGAGTGCCCCTCACTTCCCCTGGGCCTCAGACTAACTCAAAAAATGTACTGACTATTCCAGGTGACAGGATTTTTATGTCTTTAGCAAAACACTCTTTCTTATCCTCTCCCACAGTCAGCCCTGTTGACCCTCCCACAAGATCAGAAAGAACTGAGCCTTAGTAACAGTGAACCCCATCATTATGAAATGTGGAATAAAGCTTTCAAGGGCACTGAGAGAATGAAGACGAACAGGTTTGCCTGTGTGTGGTGGTAAATGTGAGTTACTGCAAGTAGTCAAAGCAATCACCAAAAATCCAGCAAAATCAGCAGTTCCTTGAGAAGCATTCACCAACCTTTTAAGAAACTACAGATAACATGGATGGACTCTTGTTTGCTTGCAAACCAAAATAATGCAAGTATAAAAAGGACAACATTGGCTCATATAGCTGAAAATTCTATGGCTATAACAAGCTTCAGAAATGGCTAGACACAGGTAATCAAACAAGATCATCATGGATTTCATGTCTCACATGATATCTCTAAGCACTGCATTCCCAAACGATGGCTTCATTCCCAAGAGGCTCTCTGCATATAGAAGGCGTTATGGTACCTACCAGCTCCAGGCTTATGTTGTTCTTAGAACTCTTTTTAATTTTTTACTACAAAATAAAACACAAATGTTTAAAAAAATAAACAACCTTACCTTAAACAAATGCATAGTTCAATCTAAGGAGAACACACTTGTCATTGATACCAGGTCAGATAATAGAATCTTGCCACTCACATAATATCATATTTATGTAATAATCACCCAAATATGCATCCCTAAACTGGGGTTTAGTCTTTGCCATTCTTCTCCAAACTGAAATGTCCCTACATTTCTTCAACCCATATCTCCCCCTTTATGCCTTTATCCCTGTTGAATCCTTCGCACAGATTCCCATGGTCTAGATTTTGTTAATTGCATCCTCCTGGTGCAGTTCAACATGTTTCTTTGTCCCCTGTATTTCCTGCAATCTGCGGCTGCATCCAGAGACAGGATTAGTCTCAGGTTTGGTCCTTTGGCAAGAGAATAAGAGGTATTAGGTAAGACCATAGTAGACATATAATGCCTGATTATCTCCCTTTTTTGATCTTAACAGCCACTGATGCCTAATGCCTATATCTATTAATTCATCAAGAGTTGTTAAATGAGGAATTCCAATTCAAATGTTGGCAAACTGTGGCCTGCCTACTAAATCTGTCAAACTTCCCCTGTTTCTATAAATAACATTTTATTGTTAGGAAGCAATAGTCAGACATGGAAAGCTAAGATATATAGTCCAATCTCTCTGGATGCACCAGGCTGCTGGTCTACTCTGAGGTCCTGGCAATCTCCCTGGGACTAGCCAGATTAGAGTACAGGTCCCCAAAAGTCACAGAATCTACAGACTTCTAACACCCTCCTCCCTCAAGGACTCTCCCTTCACTTTCACAGTTTTTGGCTCCCTCACCCTACCTCATAATTAGCCTTTCCCAGTCTGCAAAATAACCCCCTATGAAGCTCAAACTTTTGGAAATCAAACCCAAGACAGCAGGTCACTTAGATAATCTCTTCTCTCAGCCCTGCAGTTCAAAATTCCCCTGAGGCAGTAAACCTAAAAGCTTATCTGCCTTCCTAGAAAAGGGGGGAAAGAGCCCATGAATGAGTGAATGAATGGCTGCTACTCTTTCTAATTCTTACACAACAGCAAAATCCAATGTGTCACAAAAAACGGAGAGGTAGATTCATGGAACAGAATAGAGAACCAAGAGATGATCCCAGCTACTTACTGTTATATGATCTTTGACAAGCCAATTAAAAACATTGAGTAGGGAAAAGATTTCCTATTTAACAAATGGTACTGGGTGAACTGGCTGGCGACCTGCAGAAGACTGAAACTGGACCCACACCTTTCACCATTAACTAAGATAGACTCTCACTAGATTAAAGATTTAAACTTAAGACATGAAACCATAAAAATACTAGAAGAAAGTGTAGGGAAAACACTTGAAGTAATCGGCCTGGGTGAAAATTTTATGAAGAGGACCCCTCAGGCAATTGAAGCAACGTCAAAAATACACTACTGGGACCTCATCAAAATAAAAAGCTTCTGTACAGCCAAAAGCACAGTGAGTAAAGTAAGTATCTTTCATTCTTGATGGAGCCATAGAGACTCCCTCACAAGACCAGACAGAAAACCAATGGATGTGCACAGCCTTCTCCACCAGCTTGCATAAGTCAGCAGAGTCTAACCTCTATAATAAAAAGTCCCTTTCCCACTATCAGTGGTAGTGGTGCTGCCTCTCTGATGGATAGATAAATCTAGATATATACTTCATGGTCATGTACATATACATGAAGACACTAGCATGTATAAAGTTAATCTTTATAAAGATCAAACAGTTATGCAATGTTCTCATGAAAAACTTATATGTGGTGGGGGAAAGAGAGGCCTCATTACTGAAAAAAGCAAAATGAAACACGTCCCTCACTAAATGACTTAAAAGATAATTTAGTTCAACGTAGAAATAATTATATTAGCTATTTCTAAACACTTAAAAATACACCTAATTTGTTCCAATATATTGAGAACCCTCTTTCAGTTACTTAGGATTTGAAGATTTTAATGTAGGATAAAGGGAACCCCACTAAAGTGATATCTGCTTAATAGATGTGTGACTTCCATACAAAATCAAATATTTTCTTTCTTTTTTTTTTTTTTTTTTTTGGCAGTTTTTGGTTGGGGTTGGGTTTGAACCTCTCACCTCTGGCATATGGGACTGGCGCCCTACTCCTTTGAGCCATAGGCACCACCCCACAAAATCAAATCATTATGGAGAGGTGTAAATAGAATACGGGCTTTTACCTTAAATGCTGTCTTGACTCAATTTTGAGGCCCTGGCTAAAGGCTGTTCACTTCCCTTTCTTTAGGAGCTGATTAACCATTTCGCTTATTAGGGTCTCACTCTCGGGGCCCCATGCACCAGCCCTAATTGCCTGAAGGCCAGGTACCAGATAGTCAGATAGTAGGGGACAGCCCTTAGACCCCAGAATGGAAAGAATCATTCAAATAGCCAATCCAGTAGGAGCTAATAAAACCTAACCCAGTGCATCTTGCCACACACAAACTGCTCCCTACAGGCCCAGATTGCTGTTACCTTATCCCCAGATGCAACTTCCTCCCTCCCCTCGGTAGGACCCTGCCTGACAGCCTGGCCTTTGGAGCTTTAAGTAACAAAGAATTCTGCCTTTCATTTATCTGAGTGTCCATGTATTCCTCCTTCCACAGAATTTTAAAATATAAAACAACTAAATTTTTTGGAATCTGGAAAAATTGCACTTAAGCTATTATTATTATGTTTATTGTTTATAACAACTAGTGTGCCATTTCTGTCCTTGCTCCCTATAGAGAGAGCATGTAAGGTCACACTATTAGTAAGTGGTCTGATTTAATCAAGATTATTTTTCTTTCTAAAGCCTGTGCTCATTTAATTCAAGCTTAGATTAAGAGTACAAATTATTAATTTCTTTAACATTTACTGACACAAATAAATATAAATGGATGAGTGATTGCAACATAGAAATTCATTAAAAATTTTAAAATTCATATGTTACTGCTGAGTTAAGGATCTCATCATTCACACACAGAACTAAAACATAATCTTTAGTGAAATATTTCTCATAGAGACTATCAATACCAGCTTTCAATATTGAGCCAAAATACTGCTCATTAATATAAATTGCTCTTGGTAAATATATATCTAAAGTGTTAAAAGTATAATTCTTACTCATAAGAAATATCATTCTTGCTTAAGAATGACTATCTCATTTTCATGATGTGTGTGTATATAATACTCTTTCAATTTATATTAGGGTTCAAAATAGAACCAATTTCAAAACTCTTTCTAATTATACTTCTAGTAATCCTAATGATCATTGGATCATGTTCTGTATGCTAAGAAAATACTGTTTGTACCTTCATTTTACCTAGCAAAGAACTATAGGAAAGGGGAGAGGACAGCGAAAGCATACACAAATATGTCTTCATGCAGTTTACAATGTTGTCAAGAGAAGATTAATCACATGAATATTACCTAATAAAATGAAAAGTTCAAGAACTTTTGATTTCATGAGACTAGATAAAGTCTTTTGGAAATATATGACAGAAAGATGTGATACTGATCCGTGGATCAGGGTAGATTTTCTTGAGGATGTGAAATTTAGTGAAGGAACTGAGTATTAGAAACACAGTAATGGGCCATGTATGAAGTTTTGGTCAACGATGGATTACATATGCAATGGGGTCCCATAAGATTAGAATACCCTGTTTTTCCTGCACTTTTTCTCTGTTTATATGTGTTTATATATGTAAATACTCACCAGTTTTTAAAAATTGCCTCCAGTATTTAGTATAGTAACATGCTTTATACGTTTGTAGCATAGGAGCAATTCGCTATACCTTATAGCTTAGTGTGTAGTAGACTCTATGATCCATGTTGGTGTAAGTACACTCCATGATGTTTGCACAGTGACAAAATCGCCTAATGACACATTTCTAAGACAGTATCTCCATCACCCAGCAATGCACAACTGTGGATAATTAGATAAAGGTGGGAATGAAAGGTAATAGGAATTGGGGGGAATATTTTAGGTTGAGGGGAGATGATGTGGAAGGCTGTGTTTTGGCAGTCTGAGGAATGGAGAGAATAGGAGACAACTTTAAATTGAGGAGACCACTTAGGACAGTGGTTCTCAACCTTCCTCATGCCGCAGCCCTTTAATACAGTTCCTCATGTTGTGGTGACCCCCAGTCATAAAATTATTTTCGTTGCTACTTCATAACTCTAATTTTGCTACTGTTATGAATTGTAATGTAAATTTCTGATATGCAGGAGACCCCCAAAGGGGTCACGACAGGTTGAGAACCTCTGACTTAGGAGACTACTGAATTTGTATCATCCAGAGAAGGTAGCCATTTGAAAATGGGTGTGAAGACCCTGGAAAGTACTAAATGAATCCAATAAAAATTGAAGATAAAGTTGATTCAAGAAACTAAAAAGAGACCTACCATATAATGTAGCAATCCTGCTACTCACATTTATCCAAGAGAAAGGAAAATGATATATTGAAGAGATATCTTCACTCTCATTTTATTGCAGCACTGATGACAATAGCCAAGATATGAAACCAACCCAAGTGGCCATCAATGGATGAATGAATAAAGAAAATGTGGTTTGTATACACAATGGAATACTATTTAGCCACAAAAATGAATAAAGTCCTATTATTTGCAAAAACACAGACAGAACGGAAAGACACTATGTTAAGTGAAATAAGCTAAACACAGAAAGGCAAAGGGTTGTATTTCTCACTCAAAAAACTAAAAAAAAAATGATCTAATTGATCAGTGAATAAAATTGTGGTAACAGGGGCTAGAAGGGACAGTGCAGAAGGGGATATGAAAGAGTTGGTTAATGGTGTAAAAAATACAGTTAGATAGAAAAAATGTAGTGTAAGGTAATCCTATAGGGAAACTATTGTTAATAATGTTTTATTGTATACTTCCAAAGAACTAGGGAGCAGATTTGAAATGTTCCTAACACAAAGAAATAATCAGCATTTGAGATGAAAGGTATCTCAATTACCCAGATTTGATCATTACACACTATATGATTGTATCAAAATATCATTTATACACTGTAGGTTTATACAACTATTATAAATCCATAAAAATTAAAAAGGAAAAAATGTAGGGCAAGGGAAACAAAAGATAAAAGAAAGGATTTCTTCTTGCTGTCTGGGCTTCACAACAAGATGGATGGTGCCAGTCAGTGGCTATTTAAATGATTTTCCTTCATGGTCAAATGAATATTTTTTTTTTTATGATGAGAAAATATCCTTATTATTTGAAAGCTTTAATTTAAAGCCATAAATGAACTTTGGATTTTATTATGTACCTTTTAAGCATCTATTGATACAATCATTTTTAATGTATTGTTTTATGATATAATTAATTCAATACTTCATATAGTAGCATTCTACTATCATAGGAACTACAGTTGGTGCCAAAGATGAAAGGGAAAAATATCCAGAAATGCCAACAAACATGGTTTATGTGAATGGTTTGTATTTTTTTAGTCTACAAGTCTTTTTTTTAAAATTTCAGATTAATAGACGGGTACAAATGATTAGGTACCATATATTGTTTGTTTCTTAAAGTCCAAGTTGTACGTGAGCCCTTCACAGAGGGCTGTATACCCTGACATTGTGAACATTAGACGAGAGCTTACCAATCATCCTTCTTCCTCCCCTTTGCCCATTTCCTCCTCTCCCTCTCCACCATTTAGATTTAATTGTGTTTTTCTCTGGTATGAGTGTCTAGTTGTTCATTTACTGGTTTCATGTCAGTAATGAGTACAATGGAGACCTACTCTTCTATTCTTGTGATATTTTAGTAAGAAGAATGGCTTCAACTCCATCCAGGTAATGTCACCATCTTTTTAAGGCTGAACAGTATTCCACGGTATACATATCCTATAGTTTATTAATCCATTCATGTGTGTTGGTGGGTGCTTGGGTTGATTCCATCTCTCGGAGACTGAATTGAGCTGCAGTAAATAATCTAGTGCAAATGGTCTTATGGTAAAACGATTTTTTTTTTCTTCTGGGTAGATACCTATTAATGGGATTGCACAATCAAATGGAAAGTTAATTTTGAGTTCTTTGAGGATTCTCCATACTTCTTTCCATAAGGGCTTTTTTAGTTTGGGAACTCACCAGCAGTGTAGAATTCTTCCCTTCTCTCTGCATCCATGCCAGCATTTGCAGCTTTGGGATTTTGTGATGTGGGCATTTCTCATTAGGGTTAGGTGATGTCTCTGGGGTGTTTTGATTAGCATTTCCGTGATGATTAGGGATGATGAACATTTTTTCATGTGTTTGTTGGCCATTCATCTGCCTTGCTTCAGAAAAGGTTCTGTTCAAGTCTCTTGCCCTGTGACAGATGGGATTGTTTGCTCTGTTCTTGTTGATTAGTTTGAGTTCTTTGTAGATTGTAGTTATCAGTCCTTTGTCAGATTCGTAACATGCAAATATCTTCTCCCATCCTGAAGCCTGTCTGTTTGCTTTAGTTGTACCCTTAGCTGTGCAGAAGCTTTTTAGCTTGATCATGTCTCATTATTTATTTTTGGTGTTGTTGCATTTGCCAAGGGGGTCTTCTTCATAAATCCTTTCTTAGGCCGATTTTGTGAAGAGTTTTTATCACTTTCTTCTAGAATTTTTATTGTTTTGTATCTTAAATTTAAATCTTTTATGCAGCAAGAGTCAATTTTTGTCAATGATAAGAGGTATGGGTCCAGTTTCAGCCTTCTACATGTGGCTAACCAGTTCTTCCAGAACTATTCCCCCCTCCCCCGTTGTATGCTTTGATTTGGTTTATTGACGATAAGATGATAGTATGTGACTTATTCCATCTCTAGTTTCTCTATTCTATTCCATATATCTATATCTCTATTTTTGCACCAGTACCATGCCATTTTGATCACTGTTGATTGTAAAGGGTATTATGTCTTTGATTTGACCCTCAACTTGGCTGTCATTTGTACATATTAAAGCCCCTGATTTATGGACATTGATTTTTGTATAAGGAGATTTTGTAATTCACATATAAATAAAAACAAAAACAAACACCATATGGTCCTTTCAATAGATGGAGAAAAAGCATTCAACAAAATTTAGCACCCCTTTCTGAAAAGAACATTTAAGAAAATAAGCATAAATGGGACATTTCTTAAACCGACAGATGTCATCTCAAGAGAACCACAGCCAATATCATACTGAAAGGAGTAAAACTGAAAGCATTTCCCTTAGAACTGGAACAAGAAAAGGATGTCCGCTATTGCCACTGCTATTCAGCATAGTGCTGGAAGTTCTAGCCATTGTAATCAGGCAAGAGATGGATATCAAGGGTATTCAAATGGGAAAAGAGGAGGTGAAACTCTTGCTCTTTGCTGACAATATGATTTTATACTTAGAAAACCCCAGGGACTCAACCACAAAGTGGTTGGAAGTGATCTAGTATACAAGTCTTACACAATTTGTTACTCTCTTTCATTTGGGATTCAAAAATAATGCCAGTGACTCAGGCTCTTTATATTTTTGAGTTGCACCACTCATTAGTATATTCTCTTTAATTCTCATAATTGTCTACTCATATTCAACACACGGTAGCCACATCACGAGCCTTCATTTTCCTTACCTGGCAAGAATGTGATGGGGAAATGGAAATGGTCAGCCAATTATGTGCACAGCAAAATACTTACAGAAACCCTCATAGAATATTTCCCTTTAGCTGATGGAGGTCACACAATCACCACAGCTTGAAAGAAGGCTGGGTCATTGTTATGGGGAATAAACAAAGTTCATTTAAGTAGGAGAGCGTATATTGAATCCACTTAGATTCTCAGGATTACAGCCATGTACTGTAATTTTCAACTATTTCCGTGGTACTTGACCAATAAAGATTTTAAAGATCTATAGTAAAGTCTAATAATTCATTTTTGAATTTATTTCATGTTGATTTAAAATTTATTTGCTTTTTTCTATTTGTATCTCTCATTTTATTAGCTTCTCAATCTGATATGCCTAACCTTTCTTATTTCTAATTGCATTTACTTATTTTTCTTGATTTGATTTATCAAAATTTCGTCTATGTCTGTATCAGTCTGCCAAGGTTGCCATAACAAAATTCCATAAATTGAGTGGCTTAAATAACAAAAAATTATGGTCTCACATTTCTGGAAGCTGAAAGACCAAGATGAAGATGCTGGAGTGGTCGGTTCCTTTTCAGGGTTTTAGGAAAGATCTGTTCCAGGCCTCTCTCCTAGTTGCTGCTAGTTTACTGGCAATATCTTACATTTCATCTCTTCACAATTTTATGATTTATCTTTATAGTAATTAATTTGCAACTATCCTTATCTCTTTTGTTTTTGTCTTCTCTTTTTAATTGTTATTTAGCAACTCTAGCAATCTTTCTCCAAGCATTCTATAACAATGTGGTCAAACATTCTTGGAGAAAACTACACAGTGAGGTCTTTTATCATGACATCACAACTGTAAATACCAAACAAGCTCAATGGTGTTAGGACATTTACCTGGTAAATGTACTTTCCCTGGCCAACATCTATTTCTCATCTTTTATTATTCTCCTACACTTCTCTAAAAGCCAAATTTCCACTTGGTAATCCTTCACACTTTTTTGAAAAAGCAGATAGCTTCAGACCAGAGATTGTCATCTTTCCATAGCCAATTCCTTAATTCTAGCTATATCTCCTTCATTCTTTTTTCATGTTGAGAGAAGGTATGCCAGTGTATATATTGTCTTCGTTAATAAGAAGCCACTGGTAAATAATCTAGTGCATTTATACTTTTCTTTTTGTGCTTGTCCTATAGTTACATTTACTTCTTGATGTATTTTATGTTCACATTTCCAACTATTGACCTAAAACTCTCTGATAGCAAATACCTATGTTCACAGGTTTCATCCCACATCTACCCTATACTGCATAATGTTTTCTATATTACAGCCATTCAATAAACAATTTAATTAGTGTGTGGAAAAATGGAGGGAAAGATAAATGCATAAAAATATGAATCCAGTGATGTGTGAATGAACATGAAATTAAATGGCTACATAGAAAAAAAACCCCTCCCAGACACAGTGTGCCTGATATAAAATAAAAATTAGTGTAACCTATTTGTCGCTGTTGTGATTTCTCTTAATGTCTTGAGCTGATTCACAGGTTAAAACCATCTTCCCTCAAAAACATTTCTATTAACAATATTGTTCTCTGTTTTTGACATTATAAATTTTGGAAAATTAAATTTTATGATGGAAAACAATTAATTGAAAGTAGAAAAAGCATTAAATCAAGACCTCAAATGCTCTGATTAAAAAATTAAAATATCAATCAAAGAGCAGCATTGATTCTTGGTACATTTCTATTTAAATGAAATATTTGCAGGGGTTTTTTTTTGGCCAGGGCTGGGTTTGAACCCACCAGTGCTTATATGAGACTGGTGCCCTACTCCTTTGAGCCACAGGCACCACCCTTAAATGAAATATTTGAAGCCATATCTAAAAGTTTTTGATATTTCCATTATTGAAAAATATTCATAGAAATATTTTGATCAAATTCATTTCCCAATAGATTTGTGTACCCTGCTGTTTTCTGTTTATAAAATGGATAGGCACTTTCATAATTTTACAATTGAAATAGAAATGAAAGTTTTAGGAATTTATTGATGAAGAAAGATAATCAGTAATGGCTTTCCAGGAGTATAATTTATACAAACAGAAATACTTTAAACTGCTATTAAATAACCATGAAATGAATGCTTCAGTTATGAAAAGAAGAAAAATCTATCCATTCTGATGATTTATATGTTTGCATGCAAATATGATGGTCCATGTATTTATGTATATATTTCAATTATTTTTATACATTGTATTTTTCATCATTCTAATGATAAGTATCTTTTGATAAATGTATACATTTGTCTTTCTCTAATGAGATTATATTAGCCAATGGACCATTACAGTTCTTAGAACATGTTTACTTACTGAATGAGTTACAGAAACATGACAAAGAAAAGTGGTATTACTTTCTTTGTCATTGATACTGTGCCAAAAATATAATTTTTTATGCTAAGACTTTGGTAATCAATTAAGTACTCACAAAATAGTGCATAACTGACAAAAACATTCCCAAGAAATATTGAAATAATTTTTTCAAGGGATTGAATCAAACCACATCATATTTATTTCCCAAATAATGTGTATGTGCTTTCTAGTAGCAAATGACTTCAATGACTATGGTTTGGCAAGGAGAGTCTGGAGAGCCAGTGTCCTGTGCTCTGGTGATTTTTAATCTCTGACCGCTTAACATGCATGTGCCCATTCATGCACGTACACCCCAGAATAGGCGAGCAACCTTTAGTGTTCTGTAGATTGAAAATAAAATATTCGGATTTCCTTTTCGTGTTTTTAAAAATGTAGAATTTTTATTTTATTTCAAAAAGTACTGATTATTTGCCTTTATATGTATTAAATAAAATTATTCTGAGACTTCTAGTTTTATTTTATGCGTGTAATTTTCTATTTCTTTTAAAAAAATTTGTTTTTGTTTCCTATAGCATAACTGTGTACATTAATGCAATCATGGGGTACAGTGTGCTGTTTTCATATACATTTTGAAATACTCTCATCAAACTGGTTAACATAACCTTCATGTCATTTTCTCAGTTATTGAGCCAAGACATTCATACTCTGCTTTTAGAAAGATTCACTTGTACCCTTGTAAGATAAACC